>ML824756.1:39977-83828 GCA_009831015.1 Picea engelmannii | reverse complement strand
ATAACACCACAATGGTTTACAATAAGGAATATGTAGTGTTTAGATGAAAAATTGAAAGGATGAATAATGAAGTGCATGAGAAAATCGTGCAATCTTGGAAGGAGCGATGCACGAGTTCAATACCATGGAATGACAATAGAGTTATACAATGTTATGGTGAGGATAATAACACATAATGATGTGTGGCACTACATAGAAAATATAAAAAATGGGAAGATACTAAATATGTGTTGTTTAAGAACGATCCTTAGCTTGTAATTAAACAAAGGTTATATGTGGAACAAACCAACAATGAACAATAAAGTAATCCAAACATCCAATGAGTAAGAGACAAAGATACAATGTAAAGTTGTATAATTTATTGTTTGCACAAGGAAGTACAAAATTGAGTAGAGGTTGTAACATCATGGAAAAACATTATACACTCACAAACATGTGTAGAGTAAGACTACATGGTTATCTAAGCCCCACGAATATAGGAACATAACAAAAATTCTAATCACTAAGTTCTAATTGCTTAACTATTCACATCATCGAGTTGATTTA
Organism: Picea engelmannii; assembly: GCA_009831015.1. NCBI lineage: Eukaryota > Viridiplantae > Streptophyta > Pinopsida > Pinales > Pinaceae > Picea > Picea engelmannii. The sequence goes on along the minus strand of ML824756.1, from coordinate 83,282 downwards.
GAGACACACAATACATCTTAATACAAGTGAGATGACGATTGGCTCATCATTTTGTAGAAATTTTGAGAATCAAGAAATTAATGATACCATGTTGAAAAACTGATGCATGTAGGTAAATTTAAAAATTTACAGTAGACAACCAACATACCAATACATCTTCCATATATTAGGATCACTGAAAGTGAGACAATCACAAAGAGAACACAAGTATACCCTGGGAAACCCTCTTGGGGTAGAATACCCAACCAAAACTTCTCTTTAGATTCTTCAACAAAGTACAATAACAATACAAGACTTTAGAGTAACTAGCTAGGACTCGGAGGGATGAAACAATACCTCTGTTTCAACACTTACAAACTTCACAAATAGCTGACCTAACACCTATAGTAACAGCTTGACAAATTCACCAAAAGATAACTGAATTTCCTTCTTGATGTAGCAGAGTTATGGCAGCTTTAACATAGTATTTGTAGCAACCTTATATCAGCAAGGAACAACAAAAGACTTCAACAACTAGCTGCCATATACCAACAGAAAATACTTCAGCAAATAGATGCCTTGCCTCAACAGAAGACTCCAACAAAACAAAAGGTATGTAAATGGTAAGTGAATGCCCCTTTTAATAGGTTGGTTTGGCTTCCCTAAGCAACCTCCTAAGAATATATGGCATCTGTATAACAACTGTCATACCTGCCCTCATTTGGCTGCCAAGAGTCACCTCCTAAAGTTCCCAAGAGTCACCTCCTAAAGTTCCCAAGAGCCACCTCCTAATGCTCCCAAAGGTCACTTCCTTTGTCTCTTCTAGAGGTTGCCCTAAATTGTTTGTTGCACGAAATTGCAAGTAGTCAGCGCTCCCCAGTGTATCATGACAAGGGACTAATCGCCTCTCGTGGATCCTTGAAATCCGACGGTGGTGAGTTTACCAATCACCTGCGGGTTTTGGTGTAACAACAGTCGTACTACCAACAAATGGTATCAGAGCTAGAGGTCACGAGTTCGATACACACTCGGCTAGTGCCGAGGGGGAGATTGTTGCACGAAATTGCAAGTAGTCAGCTCTCCCCAGTGTATCGTGACAAGGGACTAATCGCCTCTCGTGGATCCTTGAAATCTAGCGGTGGTGAGTTTACCAATCACCTGCGGGTTTTGTTGTAATGGCAACCGTACTACCAACATTGTTGTCTTAGGATTGTATGAAAAATGTTATACAACTGTCATACCACCACCCTAAGCAATCCCCCTAAGTTGGCCACTCCAACCATCCCTAAGCAACCCTCTTAGAGGTGCTATGAGGTTGACACATGGCATATGGTTGTCTTGGCATATACCATGTTGAAAAACTGATGCATGTAAGTAAATTTAAAAATTTACAACATACAACCAACATACCAATACATCTTGCATATATTAGGATCACTGAAAGTGAGACAATCATAGAGAGAACACAAGTATACCCTTGGAAACCCTCTTGGGGTAGAAAACCCAGCCAAAACTTCTCTTTAGATTCTTCAACAAAGTACAATACCGGTACAAGACTTTAGAGTAACTAGCTAGACTCAGACGGATGAAACAATACCTCTCCTTCAACACTTACAAACTTCACAAATAGCTGAACTAACACTTATAGTAACAGCTTGACAAACTCACCAAAAGATAAATGAGTTTCCTTCTTGCTGTAGCAGAGTTATGACAACTTTAACATAGTATTAGTAGCAACCTTATATCAACAAGGAACAATAGAAGACTTCAACAACTAGCTGCCATATACCAACAGAAAATACTTCAGCAAATAGATGCCTTGCCTCAACAAAAGACTCCAACAAAACAAAAGGTATGTAAATGGTAAGTGAATGGCCCTTTTTATAGGTTGGTTTGGCTGCCCTAAGCAACCCCCTAAGAATGTATGATAGTTGTATAACAACTGTCATACCTGCCTTCCTTTGGCTGCCAAGGGTCACCTCCTAAAGTTCCCAAGAGCCACTTCCTAAAGTTCCCAAGAGCCACCTCCTAATGCTCCCAAAGGTCACTTCCTTTGTATCTTCTAGAGGCTGCCCTAAATTGTTGTCTTAGGATTGTATGACAATTGTTATACAACTGTCATACCACCACCCTAAGCAACCCCCCTAAGTTGGCCACTCCAACCATCCTAAGCAACCCTCTTAAGCAACCTTTCTAAGCTAGCCACTACAACCTCCCTAAGCAACCCTCTTAGAGGTGCTATGAGGTTGACACATGGCATATGGTTGTCTTGGCATAAGGTTGACACTTGTCATGTGTTTGATGCTTGACATAAAGTTAACAATATATCAAAACTTTATTTACATGGTTAGTTACAATAGGGAAAATAGATTCCAAAGCTATATAATTCAACACTCCCTCTTAGCAAGGAAGGTATTTTCCTAGTACCAACTTTTACATCCATTTGTCTTTACTTGGCTATTGACTTGTTGATCCATGTAGAATCTATTCATCAAGATAATTTTTGTATCCATAGCTAGCATTGGGATCAGTAGCATCTCTGGTGAGCACACTGTTGTCATTACAGGATTTTTATTCACTCAGTTCACCAAGAACTGTTTGTGCAATTCACCAAGAACTATCCTACTAGCCATATCCTAGAGGAAGCTATATAGTTCACCAAGAACTGTCAATTCACCAAGAACTGTCTTACTCAGTGCCAATCTTTTTTCATACTGGATGAGTAATCTTAGAGACAGTCATTTTTCATACTGGATAAGAATAAAATAGAATAGCTCACATCCTACATGTAAATGACTTGCCCCGCTACTGTCACTGGAATCCCATATGCAACTCTTTACTCCCTCTTACGAGGGACCAGTCCAAGTTTGTCTCCGAAGTACTCAAACTTCACCTTTGAGAGAGGTTTGGTTAGAACATCTGCAACCTGCTCATTAGTAGCCACATAATGAAGCTTCACTGCTCCCTTTTCTACCACATCATGAATAAAATGATACTTGATTCCAATATGATTTGATTTTTCATGAAACACAGGGTTCACTGACAACTTTATGCAACTTTGATTGCCACAACAAATACTAGTAGCATCTAACTCAATATCAAATAATCCCGAAAGTAATTTCCATAGCCATACAACTTTAGTACATGCTAAACATGCTGCCATATATTCTGCCTCAGTTGTACTGAGTGAAACACTGGTTTTCTTCCTGCTAAACCATGAGATCATACCTGATCCCAAACTAAAACAACATCCTGAAGTACTCTTATGATCTGTGACACTACCAGCCCAATCTGAATCAGAGTATCCCTGTAGGCTGAACTCACAATCTGCATCATACTTGATACCATACTCAATGGTACCTTTCAAGTATCTCATCACATGTTTTGCTGCGATCAAATGAACATGTTTGGGTTCAACCATATACTGACTTAAAGTGTTCACAACAAAACATATGTCTGGCCTAGTATTCATTAAATACATCAACGAACCAATCATTTGCCTATACAAAGTGGCATCCACTATCTTTGATGAAGTATCACATAATAACTTTGGATTTGTCGTCATAGGTGTAGTCATGGTTTTACAATCCATCATTCCAAATCTCTTTAGAATTTCCACAACATATTTTTCTTGACTAAGAAAAATATCACTTGGATTCTGCCACACTTCCAGACCTAGGAAATAGTGCATCTGACCCAGATATTTCATTTCGAATTCTGAAGCAAGCTTCTTCTTGCAATCAGTGATGAGATTTTCATTTTCTATTAGAAATAGATCATCCACATACAATAGTAAGATCACCTGATTATCATTCTCAATCTTATAGTAGAGATTGGAATCTTCTTTACTCTTGATAAATCCCAAGCTCATAAAAAAATTATCAATTCTTCCATACCATGTCCTGGGTGCTTGCTTCAAGCCATACAAGGCTTTCTTTAATCTACACACATGTGTCTGACTATAATGTGTCTCAAATCCTTGTGGCTGCTCCACATACACTTCCTCTTCTATCACACCATTCAGAAAAGTAGTCTTTATATCCATATGATGTAGTTTCCATCCCATCTTTGCAGCTATAGCCATAGTATCTCTAATGGAAGTGTATCTTTCCACATGAGCAAAGGTTTCTTCATAATCTATTCCCTCTTTCTGAGAGAACCCACGAGCTACAAACCTTGCTTTGAATTTCTCAATACTACCATTTGCAACATGATTGATTTTGTATAACCATTTAGATGTTACAACAGATTTTGCTTTTGGTCTCGGAACTATGTCCCAAACATCATTTTTCATAATTGATTGATATTCTTCAATCATGGCATCCCGCCACACTTTCGTCTCAGTGACTTCTTCATAGCTAGAAGGTTCTGCATCAATGATGTTAGACACAAGTGCAACATAGTTGGAATATAATCAAGGTCTTTTACTTTCTCTGATTTATGGATTTATTTCTTAAAGAATAAAGATGAAGTCTTTAGTAAGTTTAAGGAATTTAAATATCTTGTTGAAAATCTTTCTGAGAGAAAAATAAAGGTTTTAAGATCTGATAACGGAGGAGAATTCACATCTGGTGAATTCAAGGAATTATGTAGAGAAGTTGGGATTAAGAGGGAGCTTTCTACTCCATACAATCCTCGGCAAAATGGTGTTGCAAAAAGAAAGAACCGATCGGTTATGGAAGCAGTTAAAGCCATGATTCATGATCATGACTTATCAATGTACCTTTGGGTAGAAGCATCAAGGACTGCTATATATGTACATAATAGAAGTCCTCATAAAGTTCTTGAAAATAAAACTCCAGAAGAAGTGTTTTCTGGAAAAGTTCCAGAGGTTAGTCACCTAAGGATATTTGGTTGTCGAGTGTATATTGATATTCCCAAGAACAAAAGGACAAAGTTGGATCCTTCAGGTAAGAAGGGTATATTTTTCGGATATAGTGAAACATCAAAGGCATATAGAGTATATGTCCCTGGATACAAAAAGATTGAGATCAATAGAGATGTTATCTTTGATGAAGATGCAACTTTCTGCACATAAAAAAGAAATCATGTAGATGAGGTACATGATGAGGAACCTACAACTTCTAAAGTACCAAATACAAAAGAAGAAGAGCTTGTACTTGAGAATCATGATATGACGAAGCCTCAAAAACCTCATGATTCACCCACATAAGTGATTACATATCAGAGAAAACCAGGTTGGGCTCGTGAACTCATTCCAGATGCAAAAAGGTATGGTGCCCCAAATAAGACTTTCAGAGAAAGTAAAAGACCTCGATTATATTCCAACTATGTTGCACTTGTGTCTAACATCATTGATGCAGAACCTTCCAGCTATGAAGAAGTCGTTGAGAAGAAAGTGTGGCAGGATGCCATGATTGAAGACTATCAATCAATTATGAAAAATGATGTTTGGGACATAGTTCCGACACCAAAAGAAAAATCTGTGGTAACATCTAAATGGTTATACAAAATCAAGCATGCTGCGGATGGTAGTATTGAGAAATTCAAAGCAAGGTTTGTAGGTCGTGGGTTATCTCATAAAGAGGGAATATATTACGAAGAAACCTTTGCTCCCGTGGCAAGATAGACTTCCATTAGAGCTACTATGGCTATAGTTGCAAAGATGTGATGGAAACTACATCAAATGGATATAAAGACCGCGCTTCTGAATGGTGTGATAGAAGAGGAAGTGTATGTGGAGCAACCACAAGGATTTGAGACACATGATAGTCAAACACATGTGTGCAAATTAAAGAAAGCCTTGTATGGCTTGAAGCAAGCACCCAGGACATGGTATGGAAGAATTGATAATTTTCTAATGAGCTTGGGCTTTATCAAGAGTAAAGAAGATTCCAATCTCTACTATAAGATTGAGAATGATGATCATGTCATATTACTATTGTATGTGGATGATCTATTTCTAATAGGAAATTAAAAGCTCATCACTGATTGCAAGAAGAAGCTAGCTTCAAAATTCGAAATGAAATATCTGGGTTAGATGCACTATTTCCTAGGTCTCGAAGTGTAGCATAATCCAGGTGAGATTTGTCTTAGTTAAGGAAAATATGCTGTGGAAATTCTAAAGAGATTTGGAATGATGGATTGTAAATCCATGACTACACCTATGATGACAAATCCAAAGTTATTATGTGATACTTCATCAGAGATAATGGATGCCACTTTGTATAGGCAAATGATTGGTTCATTGATGTATTTAACGAATACAAGGCCAACCACATGTTTTGTTGTGAACACTTTAAGTCAGTATATGGTTGAACCCAGAGATGTTCATTTGGTCGCAACAAAACATGTGATGAGATACTTGAAAGGTACCATTGAGTATGTTATCAAGTATGATGTATATTGTGAGTTCAGACTACAGGGACACTCTGATTCAGATTGGGCTGGTAGTGTCACAGATCGTAAGAGAACTTCAGGATGTTGTTTTAGTTTGGGATCAGGTATGATCTCACGGTTTAGAAGGAAGCAAACCAGTGTTGTGCTCAATGCAAATGAGGCATAATATATGGCAACATCTTTAGCATGTATTGAAGCTGTATGGCTGCAGAAATTACTTTCAGGATTATTTGATATTGAGTTAGATGCTACTAGTAGTTGCCGTGACAATCAGAGTTGCATAAAGTTGTCAGTGAACCTCGTGTTTCATGACAAATCAAAGCACATTGGAATCAAGTATAATTTTATCCGTGATGTGGTAGAAAAGGGAGCAGTGAAGCTTCATTATGTGGCTACCAATGAGCAGGTTGCATATGTGCTAACCAAACCTCTGTCAAAGGTGAAGTTTGAGTACTTCAGAGACAAAGTGGGACTGGTCCCTCGTAAGAGGGAGTAAAGAGCTGCATATGGGATTCTGGTGACAGTAGCGGGGCAAGTCATTTACACGTAGGATGTGGTCTATTCTATTTTATTCTTATCCAGTATGAAAAAGGACCATCTCTAAGATTACTCATCTAGTATGAAAAAGGACTGGTACTGAGTAAGACAGTTCTTGGTGAATTGACAGTTCTTGGTGAACTGTATAGCTTCCTCTAGCATATGGCTAGTAGGAAAGTTCTTGGTGAACTGCACAAACAATTCTTGGTGAACTGAGTGAATAAAAATCCTGTAATGACAGTAGTGTGCTCACTAGAGATGCTACTGATCCCAATGCTAGCTATCGATACAAAACATCTCTTGATGAATAGATTCTACATGGATCAACAAGTCAATAGCCAAGTAAAGACAAATGGATGTAACAATTGGTACTAAGAAAATACCTTCCTTGCTAAGAGGGAGTGTTGAATTATATAGCTTTGGAAGCTATTTCTCCTATTGTAAATAACCATGTAAATAAAGTTTTGATATAGTGTTAACTTTATTTCAAGCATCAAACACATGACAAGTGTCAACCTTATGCCAAGACAACCATATGCCATGTTTCAACCTCATAACACCTCTAAGAGGGTTGCTTAGGGAGGTTGTAGTGGCTAGCTTAGGGAGGCTGCTTAGGATGGTTGGAGTGGCTAGCTTAGGGGGGTTGCTTAGGGTGGTGGTATGACAGCTGTAAAACAACTGTCATACAATCCTAAGACAACAATTTAGGGTAGCCTCTATAAGAGAGAAAGGAAGTGACATTTGAGAGCATTAGGAGGTGGCTCTTTGGAACTTTAGGAGGTGGCTCTTGGGAACTTTAGGAGGTGACTCTTGGCAGCCAAAGGAGGGCAGGTATGACAACTGTTATACAACTTTCATACATTCTTAGGGCGCTGGTTAGGGCAGCCAAACCAACCTATAAAAAGGGGCATTCACTTACCATTTACATACCTTTGTTTTGCTGGAGTCTTCTGTTGAGGCAAGGCATCTATTTGCTGAAGTATTTTATGCTGGTATATGACTGATATCTATTGGATTTTTCTGTTGGTATATGGCTGCTAGTTGCTGGAGTCTTCTGCTGGTATATGGCAGCTAGTTGTTGAAGTATACTGCTAATACAAGCACTCTATTCTTGTTGAAGTCTTATGTTGTTCCTTTATGATATAAGACTGCTACAAATACTATGTTAAAGCTGCCATAACTCTGCTACAACAAGAAGGAAAGTCAGTTATCTTTTGGTGAGTTTGTCAAGCTGTTACTATAAGTGTTATTTCAACTATTTGTGAAGTTTGTTAGTGTTGAAACATAGGTATTGTGTGAACCCTCTGAGTCCTAGCTCATTACTCTAAAGTCTTGTACTGGTATTGTACTTTGTTGAAGAATCTAAAGAAAAGTTTTGGCTGGGTTTTCTACCCCAAGAGGGTTTCCTAGGGTATACTTGTGTTCTCTCCGTGATTGTCTCACTTTAAGTGATCCTGATATATGCAAGATGTATTGGTATGTTGGTTGTATGCTGTAAATATTTAAATTTACCTACATGCATCAATTTTTCAACATATTAATGTAATTCTAGAATTTCACCTCATTTACTTGAGGTTTCCTATATCTAATCCCTTTGAAATTTCAACCTTCTAGTTGATCTAAAATATTAAATTACAACAATAATATTTTACTCTCCTTCAAGCTAATTCCACCCAATAGTCTAAGAGAATAAATACCATATGAGTGTATGATCCAAAATGGATCTGAATCAATGAATGGGTAAGACTCGATACTTGCAATCTAATTCAACAATTAATGAAGGTTAAGCAAGCTATGTAAATCACTGCAATTGTAGAGTTGAATAAGACAAAAATGAGTGTGAAAGGAAAAAATAAATCAAATGACAATTAGAAAAAGAAGGAAAGAAGGTCGAGGAAGGGGAAATGAAGGGTCATGGTATTTGGCCTTCCCCATACCCCCCATCTCTCCCTATTTCTTCCTTCACTCTCATTGTTGAGGGGTGTTTTGGCCAAGGAGAGGAGGATGTATAGAGAGCCTAGAAACTAGTGTATTCATTTTCTCTCATTCTCGAGGGGTGTTTTGGCCAAGGAGAGGAGGATGGATAGAGAGCCAAGAAACCAATGTAATCAGAGATTACCAGAATGAAGAACTAAGCTCCATTTAAAGTTTGTTTTCCCATTTGGGTTTCCAAGGTAAATATGGTGTCCACTGTGTCTTGAATGCTTTGAGATTTCTATGAGATTGTGCTCTCTACATTCATGTTTTAGTTATGGCTTTAATGGTTGCTAATGAATAGTGAGAATGCAAATGAGAGGGGTATGTGAATAAACTTGTGGATTTACTTCATTAATGGTTTTCCTTGTCTATTAGAGAGTATAAAAATTCTATTGCTACCATCGTTGGATGCATTTCCAGACCCAAAGATCGATGGTTGTCATCTCATAGTTATTGCACCTCTGTAGGAGTTTCTATTTCGGTTTAATTTGGGATGTTGGGTGAATTTCTCTTTCCTACAAGCTCAAAATTTCCCACACTCTGCCAATCTCACTCACCTTCTCGATATTGATCACCGTTGGGTGAATTCTTCACTTATTGAACCGTGATTACATCTCCTTGGATGAATTTACATCCCCCAGGTCAATTTACTTATGCTTGTGCAAATTTATATCTCTATGAGTGTTTTACATCATGCCTTGGTGAGTTTACATCCCCCTAGGCATTTTACTTAGTTCTTGGGTAAGTTCACATTCTCCTGGGCATTTTACTTCATGCCTATATGTTTTGACACTCCCATGGACATTTTATTTCGTGCATGGGTGACTTTATCCACTAGAAATTGATTCATTTACCTCGTAGACTTCTAACATTGATTGTCAATATTTCAATCCACATGGGAATTAATACAAGTGAATTCACAAGCCACTAATATCTTTATTAACTCCATTTGGGGTGTTGGTCTTGTTTGAATACACTAGCCTATTCATTTCCTCACAAGGGTCATCTAATTTGTTGTTGTCCTTGAATACATGTGTATGCATATTCCAATGTTGGGTAACATTGATATAGAGGAAACCTTCCTTTCCCTTATGAATGTTGGAGCGATCTCATTGGGTGACAATCTCTCGAGTTAAAGCATCGAAACAATGAGTTTTTGAATGGATAATGAGTGGAAATGAAACGTTTCTCCCTTAGTAAACATGGAGAGTATTTTATCATTTAAGTTTGTTGTTTGGTATTGAAATACTCACATGTACTAATGTTGGAATGTGATGCTTGAACAACATTTGTGTCTGTCCTTAATGATGGAGTGATTGGGAATTTATGAGACTACTCCAATTGGTGATGGTAACCAATTGCATGGTGATACATGGGCTACCATTCCTTGATTAATGTCAATTAAATTGTTGGTCTGCATTCACATGGATGTATGTTAAGTGTTGGGCAATGTTTTTATTTACATGCTTGCTAGAGAAGAAGGTGCAAGGAAGTTGCATGTTAATTTGATGCATGTAGAGTTACATGCCAGTGAAGAAGAGGTGATTGTAGAGGTTGCATGGAGAACATGCCTTTCATCTAACCCAAGAAAAAGGAAACAAAGATCATTGTACAAGGCAGGGAACATAGGCCTAGTGGTCTTTATGAAGGCATAAAACTCTGTACAAGCACGAGAGCAGAGATGAGACAGAGACAATATGTTTTTAAAATTCCACAAGGATCCATGTTGGTGAAATGAGTGGGCTATAAGTCCCTCATTTTTGAATCACAAAGTATCAAAGCAGTTGCATCCTTAACCATGACAACTACCAGAACTTTGAGCAAAACATTGCAAACTTCAACATGGGTAAAGCAAGAAAAGAAAAGTTGCAAGATTTAAGGGCCAACAATGCTAAGCTTTGAGAAGAATGAGAAATTTAAGGAGCAGGTCAAAATGTTCAACAAGAGGATGACATAGATGGAGAAGCACCCTTATACCTCTACCAAACTACTTCCATTACTAAACAAGAAGTTTGAAGAACACCAAGACTCCCTCACTGTAGTCATGATAGATCGGGACAAGTACAGAGTACAACTTTTACACCTTAGTAAGAAGGTCATTCAATTGGATAGCTACCAAGAAGATAGGTTCACTCAGATGATGGCACAATTGCAACAAGAGTTGGCAAATAAGAATGAGGCATTAGAAAAGTTATAAGCAACTGTCCAAGAGACCAAGGAATCAAGGCCATTACCTTAACCAACACCATGATTGAGACAACTCTGGTAAGCTCACCTTCCTTATACTTTTCTCATGAGCATTTCAATGAATTTGAGAAGAATACTAGAGGCACTGGTTCCAAAATCCTAAGGCACATGAGATATGATGGACAAGGGCTAGGCGAGAGAATACAAGGAATATTGAACCCCAATATAGCTACACCGTGGGTCAAGCATGAATGCATAGTTTTCAATGTTAGAATGGAAAAACACCTGGCCATGAAGACCACTTTTGTGAAGGAAAAAGATACATGCTAGATTTGGCCTGCATCAAGAGAAATAACAATGGTAAGTGAAGGTGGAAACCCACTACCAACTTAGCCTTCTTGTGGTAGATCAAAGTAGGGCAACGATGAAAAGAGCTCATAGAATCAACCTTCTTGCACTTAGAGAAAGCAACAAGAATATCAACCATGGTAAGAAGAAGAAGAAGAAGACTAAGAGGTTTGCCTCTAACAAGACATTCCTTGTTTGTTACTATTGCAAGAAGAGACGCCATAACACTACCATTTGTTGGCACATGGAGGCATGCTCTTGTTGTGGAAAGAAAAACCATCGTGAGGTAACTTTCTAGGAGAAGCAATCCACATGCCACACGACATATTACTTTCGAAGGAAGAATGGTGAGAAGACTTCTCCAATCCAACAACAAATGCAAATGTATATGAAGAAAAGAAGTATCTAAAGAAATCCATACCACGATGCCATTAAATTTTTCCACAAATACAAGTTGAGTGGATATTGGGAAGCAAAGTGTTGGTGGCTTCATCCAAAACTTCATCCCAGAAACCGCACAACCAAGAGAAGAGTGTGGAGAGAGAAGAGCTTAGAAGATGAAGAGCATATTGAATCTCCAATTTAAGGAGGTGAAGTCATCCACGGATATATAACAACACAGGAGATCTACATCACCTACAAAATGGACAACAATGTAACACCCCATTTTTTTTATCCCCTGACTAATTATAATAAATCATGATTAGAGATGGTCTTATCTCAACATAGAGATAATATTACCATGCCATGGTAATCTGAATAATGTAAGTGTATTAATTGTTTAATAAAGAAATCCAATAGGTGACTAATGGGTGGAGCACTAGTACTGGCCACGATACCACAAGAGGGAATATTGAGGGGGAACAAAGGGGGTTCAATGCACTAAGGGATCCCAAGTCACCTTGTTGAATTATTTTGGGAATAATCAGTTAATTCCCCTTTTCCTAAAATCAAAGCAAATCTATTAATGAGAGGGGGTTGGTAGTTGAACAACCAACCACCCACAATGAATACAGACATGGAAGACTTGTTGGGAAGCTGAAGATTGTCAACCAAGGGTATGACAATACCACCTCGACCCATGAGTCCCTTTTGATAGAAGCAAGAAAGAGGACAAGTCGAGAACCCTCTTGGAGAAGGAAATGTAGAAACACACAAGGGTGTGTTGAGAAAGACAAAATCGGAAAAGACTGAGCCATAGGAGATGAATGCATGAGTAGAGTAGACAAACAGAGCAAGATAATTCATGTGGGTGGACAAAGAACCCAAACCAGACTCAAGTTGAGAGGGTTAAAATCTTGATGCGTGTAGAGTGATGGAGAGGACTACCTTGTGCTGAGATAAAACCTAGCTGGAAAAGCATATGAGAAACCTCGTGGAGGCCTTAGACATGGTGGGTGTAGAGGGTTTCAACCATTAGTTGTTGTGAAGGAGAGTGGCCTTTACACTATAAACTTTGCTCTGAGAGAGCAAATGTTCCTCTGGTGGTTTCATGGCCTGCAAGGGGGTAGCTAGTTGTAGAGAGGATTAGTGCATATGAGCCTATGGTTGGGTGGAAAAGTGCTCACCCTCAATCAGTTGGTTTGGCTGGTAGTTGTAATAGATAAGTTTTTTGTGGCCTCTCATATATTCTCTATAGTATATGTAACTATGCATGCTTGTGTAATTAATATAATTTGTATAGTTATGAGTTGAGATTTTGATGAGTTATGAGAATAGTCTAAACAAGATGGAATTTTACCGTATGCTCTGTGTGCACGATTTTCTTTAATGGTTAATGTCTCCTAGAAGGTTGAAATGCATGGAAAGAAAAATCCATGCTCATGTTCTTTACATGTTTAGTAATCTATCTTTTTGGTTATTTCATGTTGAGGGTATAAGACAAGTATCTTAAAGCTTATAGCCAAAGTCCCTGAGTAGTTCAAGGACGACATGTGGAAACATGGTTGTTGGAAAAGGAATTGAAGACATGTGCTAAGCTAGAAGCTTATTTTAGAGGAATCCTCGTAGTCGAGACCCTTTGTCTCTCTAAATTTTTTGTGATGGGATGCCTTGTGGAAAACCCAAGATCTAGATCATTATCAAGTTATAGAGCCGACATAGACAACCAGAGTCCTATACAGGTTAAGGAAGGAAGCCAGATTTAGATATGCCTTAGCGCACGAGCGGTTAAGAGGAACCACGATGAGAGGATAAATTATCCTCCTCAATAAGCTGTAAAGGGAGTTTGTCAATGGAACCATGACAATGGAACCCGTACGTAAGAACCTGATAGTCTTGCAGATCTAGACTTCGAGCGAATTGGAAAGGTTAACGATCGTGCAATATTAGACCTAACCCTAATTTGGACTATTATATTGAATGAATCTCAGCTGTTGGTGTTCAAAAACACAGGTATTCCAACATAGAATGAACACCTTCAGTAACCACTTACACAACCAGATCAAAGATCAACATACCGATGTTTTGACGTGGTAAAACCCTTACAGGGAAACATCCACAACCCCAACCAATGTGGCCACTTGGATAAATTTATTAATGCAAAAGAAAAATATTACAAAGAGATTTACAAGAGAGTTTCTCACAATCGATCATTAGCAAATGAGCCTCCATGCTATTTAAATAGAGATCATGGACCAATCACGTGTTAAGCCACATATCAATGTAGTCGTTAAGATCAAGGAGAATATGATCAGTAAGATCACTCTATGTTCAGAACATATCGTGACTCTCGGATTACGTAACTACAAATGCATACTAAAGAAACAAACTTTTACATGATGCCACATTAGACCAAGTTGATCTTAACTAACTCCTAAGTGTCTAAATATCCTAACATCCCCCACTGAGAAAAACTTGGGATAATATTGAAGAATTTACAAAGGCGACACGATAGGAGAAGGAAGGAGTCATTGGAGCATATCCCCCCTTAATGAAAACTTTCTGAACTCCGAACATAGATCAAAGTTTGGAAAAATTCACTTCTATAAGATACTTTATGAAAATGTCTACAACTCGATCTTCTGTAGTGAAAAAGAGCACTTCAATAACTCGATCATGAATAAGGTTTCTGATGAAGTGCATGTGTAGCTCTATGTGTTTGCTATGCTAATGTTGAACTGGGTCTTAGGTAAGCTTGATGGCACTTTGATTGTCGCACAAGAGGGTGGTCAGATGTTTCTACTAGAATCCAAACTTTGAAAGGATCTGTCGAAGCCACAAGGATTCTTAACTTTCATTAACCATTTCTCGGTACTATGCTTCTGCTGAAGAAAGAGCAATTGCATGTTGTTTCTTATAGGCCTAAGTGACAGGTCTTGAACCAAGGCCAGAAACATAACTTGTAGTAGACTTTTGATCATCATGGTCGCTGACTGAATCTGAATCAATGAAACCAACCAATAAAGGAGTCCCCCCTGAAATGTAATGTATCCCGAACTGAACTGTACCCCATAGATGTTGAAGTATCCTCTTAGCTACTTTCCAATGGCTTTCATGGGGTGTTTGCATATACTAGGAAACAAGACCAACGACAAAGGAAAGATTGGTATGGGTATGAGTCAAGTATAAGAGGCTACCAACTAATTGATAGTACAAAGTGGCATCAACTTCGAGAGAAGTACAAGTGGAATCAAGTTTGACTCCAGACTAGAAGGGAGAAGGGGCTAGTTTTGAATCTTCCATTTGAAAGCGACGAAGAAGGTCACAAGAATACTTAGACCAGGAAAGAAAAATTTCTTCCTTGGTTTGCAAAACTTGGAGGCCAAGGAAATAGTGCAAATAACCTAAGTCAATCATTTCAAATTTATTCTTAAGGATGGATTTCACATGGTTTAAAAGTTTAGGTTCACTACTAGTGAGGATAAGATCATCAACATAAAGAACAAGGATTCCATCTGATGCATACTTAGTTTTGTAGACCTATTTACATCTGACACTTGTTTTCTTCCTTTCGGAAGAGGTACAAGATCCTAAGTATCATTTTCCATTAAAGAATGATACTCTTCATTCATTGTTGTATCCCAATCTAAATGACCCGAAGCTTCTGCAAATGTCTCTGGATCACGAGTCTTTGAAAATTGAGCCAAAAGAGAAGAGGCTCACTGGAACTGCAAACATGTCTGACGTTGATATGAAGGATCACTGACAAGATTACCAATTGCTTCTCGTGTTGAATAGATCCATCTAGGAAGTGGTGGTTTTGGTGCATGTTAAGGTTCAATGGACTCATATGGAGGAACGTGAACATGAAGAGGTGGATTTTCATCCTCACTGTCATCATCATCTGAAGAAGAAACCTGAATAGGAACAAAAGAAGGCACAAACGATGAATATGGCTGACAGGATGAAGAAGGCACAAATGCCAAATTAGGATCACAAGCCAAGATATTTCATCAAATTTAACATCTCTTCTAATAATAATTTCATTACAATGAAGTTGAAGAAGTCTGTAACCTTTGACATATTTAGAATAACCAACAGATATACACTTCTCACTTTTAGGCTGTGAGGTTTTCCTTTTCTGATCAGGAATGTGATCCCATGCTACATTGCCAAATAAACGAAAGTGACTTACATCTAGCTTAATTTTATTCCATGCTTCTTCTAGTGTTATATTTTTTAGAGCCTTTGTGGGAGTGCAATTTACTATGTAGTTTGCACAGTTAATGGCTTCCGCCCAATAATTTAGACTTAATCCCTTAGATTGGATCATACAATTAGCCATTTATTTTAATGTGCGGTTCTTTCTCTCAAAAGCACCATTTTTCTTTGGTGTATATGGAACGATGTGTTTCATTTGGATGCCTTGTGCAATAGCTTGTAAATCGATTGTTCACATATTCGCCTCCATTATTTGTTCTTAACCTTTGAAGTTGATGTCCATATTACTTTTCTACAAGGGCCTTGTAGGCCAAGAACTTATCAAAAAATTCTTTATTAAGTTTTGAGAAGTAAACCCAAGTGTGTTTGGAAAAGTCATCAATGAAATTTAAGAAATACTTGCGCCTAGAAAACAAAGGAGAATAAAGTAGACCACACAAGTCACTGTGAACAATCTGCAAAGTGGTCGAGGCGTGCCAAGAGTCACATTTGTCAAAATTGTCTCGATGATTTTTGTCGAGAACACAACTGACACAAACACCATTTATGCAAGAAATAATAGGAAGACCAGTCATCATCTATTGATTACATAGTTGCAACAATGAGCGATAGTTTAGATGACCAGACCACTGATGCCAAAGTTTTCTCAATTCATCGCTATGAGCAACAAAAATTGATGGAAAATATGATGACCCAAATATTTCAAACTTGTACAACCTGGTAATATCATCAACAATTCTAGTTGCAAGAACATGCTTGGGATCTTTTAGATCCTTGATTACAACTTGGTGAGGTGAAAACTCTAAGATTTTACCTTCACCTAAATGAGTGATTTGATATATTGATAGAAGGTTGCAGGAAAGACTTGGAACACATAATACATCATTGAAATGACTATTATCTACTTGAATTGTTCCAGACCCTACAACAATAAGAGATCTATCATCACCAACAAATATTTTTTTGGTGTTACATTCATTAAGAGCAAAAAATATGGCTTTATCCTTAGCCATATGATAAGAAGCTTCATAATCAATAAGCCACTCATCAAAACAAGAAGTAGAAGTTGCATTGAAGGAGAAACCATAAGCAAAAAGTGCATGTCCATGAGAAGAATATGAAGAAGTAGAATCAATAATGATGTTGTGCTTCTCCATTGCTGCCATGTTCTTAAAACATTTGGATTGCTCATGACCATCTTTCCCACAAAAGTTGCAATGTTTGTTAGTCTTCTTATTTTTAGATTTTTCTCCTTTGTCACCATTAGGAGCGAAAGCTAGCTGAGAGGGTTTGGGACCCTTGTTTTTCTTATTGTTGTGGTGAGGATGCTACTTCTTGGGATTCTTGGATTTATCTTTTTGCTAGGCCATTAAGGCTTTTTTGGATGTACCTACAGTGATAATCAATCCAAGCTGCAAAATCTTATCTTTCTCTCGAATCAGAGGGACTCAAGAGAGGGTTTTTTATAAGCACTCCCTAGAGTTTCTCTGGTGTCATAAAAGGTATATACAAAAATAGAACATGCACTACCAAGCTTAGAAAGAATAACATATATGCATCTATCTTCCGACAGATATAGTTCCCATTCTATACAAAAAATTCCAGCCCCAATGTATATCATACGACCTCTGTCCATAAAACCTAGTCCATAAACTTTTGGCTGGAGTTCCAATGGGTATAACCCCCGGTGCAAACAATATTCCATGCGACCGTGTAATGTGACCCATTTCTTATGTTTTGGCACGGAGATATGGTATAGCCCCCAACTGTTACCCCGAAGCAACACTCCATATGACCATTGTAATATGACCTCTGCCCTTACCATAACCACCAGTGCACGGGTATGTAGAGCCTAGCTCCAATCGCATGCCATGTGACCCGGACATGTGACCTTGTGTTCTTGTTTGGGCGCGGATGTTGGTGGTTAGGGCCCGGTTGGCCGGGCTAGCCCGCCGACCAAGGGGCTATAACTGTAAGCGCGTGAAAAGGGTTAAGGCCATGCCACATGTGCCATATCCACATGACCAAGGGACATGAATCGAGGGGGGCCAACAAATCAACACCTGAACATGATCACATGGAGGGTGCCTACAAGACCAGGGGCCCGAACAGTAGGGGACGCGCCCTTTATTTTCCTAAAAGTGGGTTTTTGACTTTATTATAAAGTTTTTTAATGGATTTTTAACCAGTTTTGGGAGATTTAATCCATTTTTGGAGGATCTTGGGCCCTTTTTGAGGCCAGATATTGGAGGGAAGTTGGGAGTTTATTACCAACTTCAGGCCTATATAAACCAGAGGTTCTTGAAGCCATGAAGAGTATTCAAATCAGGAAAATGATGATGAATTGTTGAGGCAAAGTCATTTTTATGCAGGGAAGCTATTGAGGAGCGCACCTTTGTGGGCCATTTCTGGGAGCTAATTTCATTCGTTTTCAGTGCCGTCAATTTTGATGGGTTCTTGAGATCTAGCATAACACAACTAGCTCATTTTTGTAATCCATTGGCACTTTTCTAATGTACATTTGAAGCTTCGAACAAAAATAAGAAAGTCTCACCCATTGAGACAAAGGCCCAGAGACGTAGGCGAGATTGCTGAACTCCGTTATCACTTTGGTGTTTATGGTTTGTTTTTCTTCATGCTTATTTCCAGATCTATATATTGCTTAATGACTGCTATGTTTCCTCTTTCATTCTTCCTCTTTCATTAGTTTTCTAAATGGTAAAATAACTTATGCATAAATAACTCAACCATTGTCGTTAAAAGATCTTTTGGGATCACTAGGCCATGTCATCCATGTCATCCTCAAGGCCTTCCAAGTTTTATCTTTCTCTTCTGACATGCAGGCCCTTGACATCCAACCTGTGGGATTGTAGCCCCATGGAAGCCCAAGCTAGGCTTGTTCCCCAAAACTGTCCACCAACTAGGTCCTGCAAAGACAAATGAGCATGCCCTCCAAGGATCTCAAGTCATAAAACCATGATAAGTGAATCCAATCAATAAATGAGACACCTAATCATATGCATCAAATATCACTATATCAAACAATTAAATTCTCAAAGACACTATTAACACCGAGAGTCACCCTCCGACTGCAAGAGGATAAGCCCAATACCCATCAAAAAGGTAAATGGATTGAAATGGTTTGAGTAGGTGGATCCGTGAGACTACAGGGAGAGGAAAAGATAACAGAGGTTGCTGTAGATTAGTTCAGGACCATTGGGTTATGGAGTCATAAGTATCGTGAATAATGAAGGAATTTAAACTGCCTACCAGACAAAAGGATTTATGTGGCGATGAGGAGAAACAAGACATAAAATGTCTGAGTGATGAACCATGAAAAATGGGCAAGATGACAATTGATCCTCTACTGCCTCAAGAATCCATAGATTAGAGAGATGCTACATCTAGAAAAGAAGAAAACATAAAATGTCTGATGAACCATGAAAGATGGGCAAGATGACAACAGATCCTCTACCGCCTCAAGAATCCATAGATTAGAGAGATTACATCCAGGGAAGAACAACATGTAAACTAAGAAGACAGTATGATAAAAATGATTCAAAGGAATCTTCAATAACATAATATTTACAATCCAAGCCCTCAGGCATACAAACTGAAAAAATACAGAGCCCCGCTCCTAAAACTCTTTCTTCTCTCTAGCCTGTGAAAACACCCCCCCCATGTTCTTCTCATTCATATGAAGTATTTATTCTCAAATAGTAGACTGCAACTAGGATTGCAAGCTGGCCATCACGTCCAAGGATTTTCATCTACTCTTCCTTCTGTCAGACTGTGCACGTTTCCTCCTGTTAGACGCGAGCTCAGATCAGTATGGGTATTTCTTCTGTCATAAGGCAAGTTGGATCGACATGGGTATGCTGGAGAAAACTGCCCTCAGTGGTACCTTGGGCTGACAGTCCAGTATTCTCGGCCATGGATCCTAGGCCTTCTATTTATTGACTGAGTTGAGGTTTCAACTACTAGTTCTTTTTCATTAACTGAATCCTCCTTGGGATCAGAGCACGACCGGACCATTAAGGGGCGACCACATGCCATTCCTGGATTGGGCGCTGAAACAGGTGGTTTCGAGGCTACAAAATTCAACCCTTGTTCATTGTCTGAACCTTCCTTGGGATAGGTATGTGATCAGTCTATTGAGTGGCAACCACATGCTGCTGTTTGATACGACACTGTAATAACACGTGATTTCGGGGCTGTCGAAAGCGGTTTGGTCCCACATCATTTTCGGGCCCGAAATGCACCGCTTTTTGCCACGTAGCCTCTGCACAATACAATGGTTTGGATTTCGTCCTGCCCTTCGGGTTTTAATGCCCACATAGCTTGTGGTGCCGAAATGATTGGCGGCTGTTGATCCAATCATTCTCTGTGATCTAGGCGCACCAACTATTTTAGAACCCCCACCAAAGTTTTATTCATCTTCCAGCTGTGCAAACCTTCCAACTGCGTCTAGATATGGTAACAAATTGAAATGCGCTCGCCTGCTTGGCTGCACCTATGGCTATCAACTATGACCCTGGGCAACTTTATGTGATAATAGTTGGCTCCACAGGGGATGGCATGGTCCCTGCAAGCTGCCAAGAACGCACAGTTCTAGTGCCTTAGCCTTTGGGCCGTGGATTCGAACTCAAATACATCCTGCTGAGGACTGCAGGCTAACATGTACACTATTCTACTGACAAAAATAAATAAAACACACATGCTCCAGAAGGAGCTTATTTATGTACAATCCTAGACTAACTGATTTTTAGAAAGTGCTAGGTGAAAACAAACTTCCACCAGATCCATTCAAGTAACTTCCTAACTGAAAACTTATTTACTCTGTCACTGATAAGCAAGGGACAATGAAACTGTGACATCAAATTAATTACATTCTCCAAATTTCCTCCTAATGATGAAGGTAAGATAAAGCTTGGAGGCCTCACTACATCGAGGAAATGCAACTCCATGTATTCCCCTACAGGGTCATAAAATAGGTGATAAAACCTACTAGGATGGTAATAGAAAGCCTGCTCTTCTTTATAGTTGCTCACACATGGTTGGATGTCTGTGGAAAGTGCAGGTGAGTGAAAGGCTGATGCAGGATGCTGATCCACTTCTCTTTTGCCTTCTATGATAACATCTGCTAGCTGATGGAAAGAGATCTCATCATGTATATCAATGAATGGATGTTTCTCTTTAACATGCTGCTCATTTATAATTGATGGAGATGAGATAAGCTTCACATTTAGCCCTTCCATTTCTCCTTCATGGCTCTCCCAAGGATCAGATCCATAATTATCATATTAAAGAACCATGTTACGAGGTTCCAAAGAAACCATGAAAAAGCTTTGCTCTTCATCATCTGAATACTCATCAAAGATAAGTGAGCCCAAAACTCTTTTATCTTGCAAAGAAAAATGAGCAATCTCTTGATTCTTCTCTTCAATCACAAGTGAAAATACATCATGGGAAACCTTTTGAAGGAATAGATAAAAGTCCTCTCCTACAACTATTTCTTCTTTTAAATCCGAGACAATAGGTACATCAGGAGGAAAATATAATGCATCTATGGCTATGCAATCATCAATACTCTCATCAATTATATCTCAAAGGCTTTCTTCTTGGGAAATAGAAAGAGAAAAGTTTTCATCCATATTTTCAAAATACTCACTTCTATCCTTATTTTCTCTTTCAATCAGATCTTCAAAAAACTCATCACACGAGGAACACTCTATTGTCTGCTGAATATCAAACTTGAATCTTTCACAACATTCTTCAAGAATTGTGTCAGAAGAATAATACCTCTTACAATAATTGTGTCAGAAGAATAATACCTCTTACAATAATTGTTGAAAGCCGTATGAAATTCCTTCAAAGAAGATATGCTGGCAATAACAAGTGATCAATAAAATTTTCGAGCATCACCATTTAATGAATATATGAACATATTCATGAGAGCATATTCATGATAAATATCCAATTGATCTATGCATTGATGGAAATTTACGAGATGCTGTGAAGGATAATATCCTACATCTCCACGGAATATTGGAAGAAAGTCTGCGCATTCTAGGAAAGAAGGCACATGATTAGGAAAACCAGGAATAACTGAAAAATTTAAAGGTACAAACCTCCAAGCCAAGATAGCTTCCATTTCTATTGTATCCCGTATCAATGAAGTCGCCAACAGGTTCTTTGTTCATGGAGTGGAGTCGCTAGGTGAATGATGCAGTCCAAATAATATGTCCAGCTTCAGTTCACCATCTAAAACTGGATCTCTTCGTTGTCGTTCTCCCAGGGAAGATATCTTCAGTTCCATCCCCGACAATGATGCCATTAATGTTAGCACTGAGAGTCACCCTCCAACTGAAAGAGGATAAGCCCAATACCCATCAAACATGTAAATGGATTAAAATGGTTTGAATAGGTGGATCAATGAGATTGCAGGGAGAGGAAAAGATAACAAAGGTTGTTGCAGATCAGTTCAATACCATTGGGTTATGGAGTCATAAGTATCGTGAATAATGAAGGCATTTAAACCGCCTATCAGACAAAAGGATTTATGTGGTGATGAGGATAAAGAAGACAAAAAATGTCTGAGTGATGAACCATGAAAAATGGGCAAGATGACAAAAAATCCTCTACCGCCTCAGAAATCCATATATCAGAGAGATGCTACATCCAGAAAAGAAGAAAACATAAAATGTTTGATGAACCATGAAATATGAGCAAGATGACAATAGATCCTCTACCGCCTCAGGAATCCATAGATCAGAGAGATTACATCCAGACAAGAAAAACAGAAAAACATGTAAACTAAGAAGACAGTCTGATAAAAACTATGCAAAGGAATCTTCAATAACATAATATTTACAATCCAAGCCCTCAAGCATACAAACTGAAAAAATACAGAGCCCTTCTCCTAAAACTCTCTTGGCTCTCCAGCCTCTGAAAACACCCCCCTGTTCTTCTCATTCATCTGAAGTATTTATGCTCAAACAATAGAATTTAGCTAGGACTTTGAGCTGGCCATCACATCCAAGGATTTTTGTCTGCTCTTCCTTCTGTCAGACTATGCACGGTTCTTCCTGTCAGACGCGATCTCAGATCATTATGGGTCTTTCTTCTATCAGAAGGCAAGTTGGATCAACATGGGTCTGCTAGATCAAACTTCCCTCTGTGGTACCTTGGGATGACAGTCCAGTCTTCTAGTCCATGGATTCTACGCCTTCTATTTATGGACTGAGATGATGTTTCAACTACCAATACTTTTTCATTAACTTAATCCTCCTTGGGATCGAAGCGCAACCGAACAATTAAGGGGTGACCACGTGCCATTCCTGGATTGGGCGCTGAATAAACAGGTGGTTTCAAGGCCGCAAAAGTAAACCCTTTTTCATTATATGAACCTTCCTTGAGATCGGTGATCTAGGTGGATATCGGTGGCCACCCATTTTTTCCGACTGGCTCAAAACAATTTTCTGGCAATTTTGGTAATTTACTATTTTTAGCAGGTTTTAACTTCCGGGGCCATTTTGAGGGCCTAAATGAAGGTTTTTTGAGATCTAGGTTCTCAATGATAGCCAAAGGCATGATTGAGCACCCAAAATGAATCTCCTTGATGATATCTTTCCAATGAGCTATCATACGCCTAAAACAGATATTGTATGCAAAAGTTACGACCCCGGGAAGTTCATGTACTAACTTACCCAAACGGGGCCCACATGACTTTTGGCGCTTCATCTCCTAGGGTTAGGTTTTTGGATGTCTAGGGTTTTTGGCATTCCTGTTTATTGTAAAAAGGCCTTCAAAGCCTCATTGTAATCATCTTCTTGCAAATGCGAGTAGCCGTCACATCTCTTCTCAGAGATAAGCTGCCACCATTCTAGCGAGTCTTTCACTCTGTATTTTTACAGTCTCTGTACATTTATTCATTAATATAAATTGTGTATTACTGTATCTCTGTGTTTATGGTTGCATCTCTGCTATATTTATGTTATATTATTGGATATACGCGATATCTCTGTGCATTTATTTATTATATCTCCGCTCTCATTTCGTGCCGAAAATAATCCAGATCAGTGGTATCAGAGCAGGCTGCTCTTGATCGTTTTTTCAGTGCATGTCCTCGACGAGGTCCGAGTATAGCAAGTTGGGTCTCGAGCTTGTCGCTATTGAAGACAATCACTCTCGCACACCCAAGAAACCCTCAATGGCAAAAGAAAATAAAAACGACGGAGCAGACGATCCTATCAATCTGTTGCTTGAGCAAGCTCTCACGCGACAGAGGGATGAAATGATGGAGAATTTTGCCCACATCCTTAAATGCCTGCCGATAACATCAGGCACATATTCATCAAGTGGCCACTTTGGAGGCACCTCGCCTTTCAAGGTACAAGTTAATTTTGATATTCCCGTATTTGAAGGACAGATAGATGCAAAAGCCCTAGAAAAATGGTTAACTTTGCTAGAAGGTTATTTCTCTGTTCACAATTTTTTCGACAAAGAAAAGATCACCTTCGCACTCCTTAAAGCTCTCCCTCATGTCAAACATTGGTGGGAAACTTACTGGGAGAAAAGTTCCACATAGGAGTCTAGAATATATGGGGCTGATCCCACTTGGGATTTTTTTGTGGATGCGGTAAACGAACAATATTACCCTGTTGGCAACTATGAGGACCAGTACATGAGATGGACCACACTGTGGCAAGAGAGGGGCCAAGCAGTTACGGAGTTCACCAATACCTTCCATACCTTGCGCACCAAGCTAGGTATCAAAGACTCCGAGCAACATTTGGTTTTGAAATACCGTGGGGCTCTACACAGATACATCCAGACTGAAATGGATTTTCTGGACATCTCATCACTCGATGCTGCTTATTGATATGCTGTTAAAATTGAGCAGAAATTTAAGCACCAGAACAAATGGGAATTCGGGTCTGCAAATTTGCAACAACCAAAGTATGGAAAAGACAGCCCTAACAAACAATCTCCCGAAAACCAGTCCAAGAAACAAGAAAAGAAGGGCCACAGGAAGACAAAGAAGGACACCGAAAAATGGTGTGATTTCCACAAAAGCCCCTGGCACAACACTGATGAATGTCGCTCAAAACAATCATTGGTGGCTGAGATCAAAGACAAGGAGACAAACCCTGATTCAGAATCTGATTATGAAAATATTGGTAAATGACAGATCATTGATGCAGACCCCACTGCTATTGTCACGACCGCAACAATTCAACCAGAAGAACCAACAGATCCTGAAGAGGGGGAGCGCCTTTTTCATTCACAGATGTGGGTGAAGAGGACCCCACTACATTTTATTGTTGATAGCGAAAGACAAAAAAACCTCATCTCAACAGAGGTCATCAAACAGTTGGGCATGTCAACAACACCACACCCGCAGCCATACACCATCGGGTGGCTTCGGCAAGGACGAGATCTCCGTGTCATCCAACAACGTCGATTGTCATATGGCATCCAACCCTTCAAGGATGAGGTATTATGTGATGTTGCCCCACTGGATGTCTGTGATGTTCTCTTGGGCCAACCATATATGTGGAGATGCCATGCTATTTATGAGTCTCGACCCCGTAGTGTCATTGTTACTTTGGGGAGTCATCTCTACAGAATACCAGAGGTAGTTCCGACTACTGTTCCACCTAAAAAGTGCCGCAAGTTAGTATCTCATACTGCAAAATTCAGCTTCTTCACAATCTATTCAAAAGGGGAACAAAAGGACACTGCAACCACTACAGCTTTGCCCCAAGCACCTTCTATCCAAAAAAAGCAGGTCGACAAGGTTGCAACAAAGCGCAAAGATTCCTTCTGCACACCGTGCTCTCATGTATCTCGACTTGTTGAACAACCTCAGCCTCAAAAGGTTCTTGACATACTTCCACAAACTGAGCAGTGCGATGTCTCCAACAAGACAAGCAGCTCACCAAGATGCAGATCTAGCAAACGCTTTTCCCTCTCCCCCGGGAACTCAACGTGTTATCACTCCAGGAAACTCTCCTAGGCTGTAAGTCAAAGATGCCTGGTAACTCAATCTTTTTGAAAACTATTTTCTCAATAATAGGTGGGGGTTTTGGATCAAGATTAATATCTTAAACTATGGGTTGTATTCTCAAGACAGTCTTAATTATAATCATGCAACACAAGGCCTTCAAGAGCTATTGTCAGATAGGTTTGTATAACAGATGGATAAGAAAACTAATCAATTAACCCAAACATACATAAAACCATATATATGATGGGTCAACAAACTAGCCAAGGATGCTTGTGATTCTTGCTTAACAATCAAAAGTAAGATGACAGTTACCATAGGATCATTAAACAGAGACAAAAGAACTAATTCCACTCGTAAGCATAGACAAAGATGAAAGAAGGTCTGACAGTAACAAATGAAAGAAGCTTGCTGGCTGATATATTAAAGAAAGTGTCTTTCATACAAAACAATAGCATATAGAACTCAAAATCGAACCATTAGTTCATCTTCTACCTTTAGCTTTATAGATTTACAATGTATTTTTGAGATCCTAAAAGCATGTATTAGATTTTCTAAATACAAAAAGTAAACAATATTTACAAAAAACTAGGAAGAGACCCTCAAGATGAGGTCAATCCATATCTAATGATCTTCAAGAGTGACATAGTGCTGATGAAGTGAAGCCTAGCCTTCCAAGGCTGTTTGATTTGGTCCTCCAAGGATAAAATTCGAATTTGTTGAAGTGTGCAAAAATCCTGATTTTCTGTCTTTGAAAAAGATACCGAATATGATTGAAACACCTCTTCTTTTCCTTATCCCTCAAAAATAGCCATTGGATTTGACTTGATAATTCAACAAATGTCCATTTGAAGAGGTTTCATACCATTCAAACTCAAAAAATCCCGATCTAGGCAAAAACTCGGTGATTCTGGCAGTTACAGGCTTTTGGTGGTTAAGAGGGGCAAAATTTAGGCTTCTTAACCACCGACAACACTTCTTTCGGTGGTTAAGAGGGGAAAAATTTAGGCCTCTTAACCACTGAAAGCTGTAACTTTCAAAAACGGATTTGTGGTGAATTAATTTGCGTGGGAATCGCAATGACTCAGATTTTTCTTTGAATTGGATGACAAATGGCTCAATAACCAGCAATTGAACTCGAATTCCACTTGGCAACCTTGACAAATCATGGGATTATGGCTGCTGAGTATGAGTTTGCATGAGGAAATCATGGGATCATGACAATAACAATGACTCTCGGATTCAATATTGAATATTAATGAAATTGAAACAGAAATCAAATGAAGTCATAATGATTCTATATCCTCGTGACTGGAGATAATGAAGGCCCATGTGACAAATCAATTATGTTATCTGAAAATCATGCATGGAATTCTGGATTTCTGCCGAGCCTTAATTCTGAAATGACAATTGGTAGTTAAAAGGAGAACATGGCATAAATCTTCAGATAAGATGCCATAAGAACTTCATACCTCACCACCTAGATAAACTTTCAGCGATTATAACTTAATGATTGCACCCATTTGATATCTGACTCGTGCAAAAGCACGGGCTTTTTCCTTTTGCGCATAGAAACATTTTCGGTACTTAACATGCCCTTTATTTTCGCCTCTTAACCACCGAAAACCAAGACTTTCAGTGGTTAATGAGCAATTTTTTAGCCCCTCTTAACCACCAAAACCTGAGATTTAAAGATTTGATTGCCAAGACCAAAATTGATATTTTTTCCAAGTTTGTATCCAAATAGCAGACCTTCTAACACACCTAAAAAAATTTGGAAATGAATTTTTGGACCTGTTCCTATCACCTAAAAATTGGTAAAATGACAGTGCTATTTTAGGAGATAACACAACGCAATGGAGACCATTGCTTCCTAAGGAGGGAGGATTGATCCAGGTGGATATCGATGGCCACCCACCTTTTTCAACTGGCTCAAAACAATTTTATGGCAATTTTGACAATTTACTATTTTTAGCAGGTTTTAACTTCCGAGGCCATTTTGAGGGCCGAAATGAAGGTTTTTCGAGATCGAGGTTCTCAATGATATCCAAAGGCATTATTGAGCCCCCAAAATGAATCTCCTCGAAGATACCTTTCCAATGAGCTATCATACGCCTAAAATGGAGATCGTATACAAAAGTTACAATCCCGAGAAGTTGATGTACTAACTTACCCAAACGGGGCCCACATGACTTTTGGCGCTTCATCTCCTAGGGTTAGGTTTTTGGATGTCTAGGGTTTTTGGCATTCCTGTTTATTGTAAAAATGCCTTCAAAGCCTCATTGTAATCATCTTCTTGCGAATGCGAGTAGTCGTCACATCTCTTCTCAGAGATAAGCTGCCACCATTCTAGCAAGTCTTTCACTCTGTATTTTTACAGTTTCTGTACATTTCTTTCATTAATAGAAATCGTGTATTACTGTATCTCTGTGTTTATGGTTGCATCTCTGATATATTTATGTTATATTATTGGATATACGCGATATCTTTGTGCATTTCTTTATTATATCTCCGCTCTCATTTCGTGCCAAAAATAATCCGGATCAATCGGTCTATTGAGGGGCGACCACGTGCTGTTGTTTGATACGACCCTGTAAGAGCATGTGATTTCAGGGCCGTCGAAAGCGGTTTGGTCCCACACCGCTGTTGGGCCCAAAATGCATTGCTTTCTGCCACGTAGCCTCCCCACAATACAGTGGTTTGGATTTCAGCCCGCCCTTTGGATTTTAACGCCCGCACATCTTGTGGTGCCGAAATGATTGGTGGTCGTTGATTCGATCGTGCTCTGTGATCTGGGCACACTGACTATTTTAGCGCCCCCGCCAAAGTTTTATTCGTCTACCAGCTGCGGAAACCTTCCAATTGTGTCTAGAGATGGTACCAAATTGAAATTCACAATGGATTTTTGCTGCTGCAAAATGCACTTGCTTGCTTTCTTGCGCCTATGGATGTCAACTATGATCCTGGGAAACTTTATGTGATAACATACACTATGCGACATATCAAGCTTGAATATGGGAGGGTTGACGAGGTTTCCTATAGGGTAGATCCTGCCCTAGGTCAAGGAGAGTTTCCAAGAGATCCCTCTCTAATCCATGTAAAGTGGATGAAGTGGTTGGGGTAAACACTTAATGGACATAGGGCTCGTGACATACAAGGGGTCGTAGTGTCTCATTCATGGGTGCCTTTGTAGAGGGTGTGTGGTACCTTCATCTGCAATGCACTTTTTCTAAGCACATTAATTGTCATTCTTTTATTCTTTCATAATTTTAAGGAGAGGTTGAAGGTCACTAACCTGGCGTGGTGACCAAATAAGGGCAATGTCACCCAAAAACACCTAGTGGAAATGAGAAGGCTGGCTCGTGATGAGACCTCATTTCTCTTAGCCATGCAACTAAGAGCCATTACCCTGGTTTGGTGACCAGATGATGGGAATGTCATACCACTAGATATTCATGGACGTGATAGGTCGGCTCGTGATGAGACCTCCCACCCTTCAACTAACCTTTTAAGCATTATTTTTTATATTGTGGGTCTCCTTTACTCAAATATAAGCGTTTTATTGCTTTCTTGGGTGATCCCCAAGAGAAGCATCTAGAAGGTTTATAAAAGGCTTTTATCTTTTACCCAACATAAAACCCTCTGGGTCTTCATCTGCTTCTTCCCATATAATGAGGGACAACCCATTCTCGGGTCAATACACCCTAAAATCCCAAGAGATAAGGAAATGGAAGGGAATAATGATGGAAAGTGGTAAGTATGGTTGGGAACGGTACTGATCCGAAATGATTTTTTAAAGACTTGGTTAAGTTTTAAGCATGAGTTCATTTACCAACTAGGAATTGATGAAAGAAGAAGAAATTAATGAGATATTATAACAACCATAATAATAAATGCATATCATAATGTAAGCACAAAGAAGAGAAAACCATAAGAACAAAGTTGTTAACAGAGTTCGGCAAGATTGCCTACGTCTCCGGGCCTTTGTCTCAGTGGGTGAGACTTTCTTATTTCTCTTCAATGCTCCAAAAGTATATCAAAAAAGTGTCAAATGGATTACAAAATGGTATTTCTGTGTTCTTCTTGACCTCAAGAATCCAACACAACTAACGGCTCTGAAAATGGTTGAGCGTAGCTCCCGAAATTGGCCCGCAAAGTTCCCCTCCTCAATGGCTTCCCTGTATAAAAATGGCTTTGGCTTTCAAATTCCTCAACATTTCTCATGTTTTGAACCTCCCTAATGCTTCTAAGAACCCTTGGTTTATATAAATTTGTATTTGGCATCAATAACCCAAATTCCTCCCAATATCTGGCCTCAAATTGGGCTCCAGATCTCCCAAAAATGGGCAAAAATAAGGCT
Organism: Picea engelmannii; assembly: GCA_009831015.1. Taxonomy (NCBI): domain Eukaryota; kingdom Viridiplantae; phylum Streptophyta; class Pinopsida; order Pinales; family Pinaceae; genus Picea; species Picea engelmannii. Next base: position 52,923 of record ML824756.1, on the reverse strand, counting down.
TTTAATCATAAAAAATCCAAAAACTATAGAAAAAAACCCATATTGGCAAAAATTTGGGCACACAACCCCTTTTCTATGGGCTCCTAGTCGCATGTGCTTTTCCATGTGGCTGAGGGCTAATCCCCCCTCGTCTTTAGCCCCTGATCTCTGACCCTTGGTCGTTGGCATGGCCATATGGCCTGACCCTAAGCTCCCACAAGCTCCACTTGCTAGCTAGCTCCAGGTTCGTAGCCCCTGGTCGGTCACGGCTAGACTCTCCCGACCGGGGCCTATCTTAAACAATCCTCCACTGCACACTCTTATAACTATTATGCCACAGAGTTAACAAGACCTACGATTCGCCCATCCAGTTAGCCTGGAACGTTAGTTCGTTGGCGCCCACAGAGGTTGGTGGTTCGAAACCGTCGGAGGCTATAACAATTTTTTGAACTAACCAATATTGGAAAAATCCGAGTGCCACGTGGCACCCTCTGATTGGGCCAGGTGTCATCCTATGATTGGACTGTACCACACAATCAACGTTCAGTTAACATGCACAGTCAGATGCCATGTCATCTCCGTACAACCTAATCACTTGTCTAGTCAGCTGCCACATCAACATCCGTACAACCCAGTCCCCCTTCCACATAGCTTCTGTACAACCCAACTGTCGTTCGTACTGCCACATGTCAGCCTGCCATTGGGCCACGTCATGTTCAGATTGCCACATGTCATCCATATAGTTCCACATGTCAAATCCGTACTGGTGCCAGATTAGCTCGAAAACACCAAATTTGAGGGACACATGTCACCTCCTGGTGATGCCACATCAACATGATGATGTCACCTATTGTACTGCTGACGTCAGTAGTACGACATGTTGACTTTGACCAGTTGACTTTTTGCATGTTTGGGAAATCAGTCAGAACACGATATCTTTCGCATACGACGTCCATTTGTGAAAAAATATATATGGCCAGAATCAACACGACGATCTGGATGCAATTGAGCTGGTTTTGTCCGTTTTCGAGAACTTTTATTTATAGGGATTCCTAGATCCATTTTGGAACATGCCTCCCCGCTAATACCTTTTGGTTCTCCAAAAGGGTATTAACTAGTCATCAAGTGCGGGATAGGCCACAACCATGACAACTGACAACATATTGTTAGCCACTTGTACTCTTTCACATCTTATTGAAGCTACTACCATCCATGTTGAAAACATTAGCAGCAATAACATCAGAAATATGACTACAAATGAGCTAATATGTTTGTAGTACTTGCACGACATTAGCTTATCTTGAAGCAAAGTATGATTGAAATTCCATTCTACAACCATCTCATGTTCATGCTTAAGATCAATTGCTTGATTTGGCACAATTATATGTGTGTTTCTTGCATAAGCTACCTTCCTTAATTGTTCCATTGTTTGAAGAGATTGATTTGCTTTTAAGTGATGAGCATGTACAACATATTCGTTTCCTTCTTTGATTAAGTGATATTGACTATGTTCCATGTAAAAAATTTCTTTGCGATCATACAAATAAGGAATGCCTAATACCATTCCACATTCATTGAGTGGCACCACATCACACGTTACCTCATCCACAAACTTTGATGAAATTTCAAACTTTAAAGTGAATTGCTTTGTTATGTGCAATTTATGATTATTGCTTATCCATTTAAGTGAGTAAGGTTTATGATGCATCTTAGTGTTTAATCCCAATTGTTTAATCACTTCCTCTGAAATCAAGTTAGATTGAGATCCACTATCTATCAATGTATCGATCTTAGTATGTTTCATTATCACCCTTATGTGAAACAACTTGAATCTAGAATCATATCCATCACCAATTTTACCTGTCAAACCAACTCCCGTGATCTTAGTCTCATCACCTGATTCATATCCCAAGTTTGTTGGCCATGTTGTTGCTGCAACTATTTGCCTCCCTTTCCTTTATTTGAACCCTTTCAATCTCTTCTCGGGATGAAATTGCCAGCAATGGTCATCATCGTGCCCTTCTTTCTTGTAATGCTTGCAAGATAACTTCTCTTCCCTTCTCGTCATTGAATTTTCTTTCTTACCATTCCCCTTTCTCTTGTCATCTTTCCTTGAAGACGATTTCCCTGATACACCAACTCCCGTTTTCCCTGCTTCAATGTACGTTGCTTGAACATAAACCTCATCAATATGAGTAGGCCCAAACATAAATACAATGTTATGAATATGTGCAGGTAAACCTCCTATATACTTCATAAGATTTTCTTGGGTATGTAATGGAATATTCAACATTAATGCCATCTCATGAAATTTATCTGTGTATTCTTGCACCATTTGTCCCTTTCTTAGTTTAAGACTTTTCCATTCAATTAAAGCCTTCTCTTTATAACCCAAAGGATAAAATTGTTGTCTAAGTGCAAAAACAAAATCTTGCCATGATGTAAATACATTACCAACTTGTTGTGTGCTATTTTGCAACTTACTTTTCCACCAGATGAGTGCTGTTATTGCAAGACGAAGCGATGCCAACTTGATTTGAGTTTCCTCATCATTGATTTTTTGCACACTCAAATAAAATTCCATATGTCTGACCCAGTTATCAAGCCTCTCATCATTGACTTCACCATCATACACAGGCAATTAAAAATTCACATCAAGCTTAAGTAAAGGCATATCATGTTTATGTTTATGGGAATGTTTTCTTGCGGTGGATTTTGAACTTGTACTTGAAGAAGAAGAAGCTGATGGAGAAGAAGGAGGTGAAGGAGGAGGTTTAGGAGGATCCTCTCCTTCTTCACTTTTTCCTTGTTTAGAAGATTCCCCTTGGAAAGGCCTCTTTTGTTCCAAGTAATCCTCATATAAGACCTTTACTATCTCAGACATGGCTAATAAAGTCTTTTGCAACTCAATCTCATTCTGAGACATGCCTTATTCCAATGCCATCTCCTCACTTTGAGAAGCCCTATTTCTCGATCCAATATCTAGATCCCCTTTTACAAGGTTTCCTTCACCATGATTCAACTTTTCTCTGGTAATCATGCAAACTCAAAAACCAACCGTCAACTTGCTCTGATACTACTTGATCTGAAATGATGTTTTAAAGACTTGGTTAAGTTTTAAGCATGAGTTCATTTACCAATTAGGAATTGATGAAAGAAGAAGAAATTAATGATATATTATAGCAGTCATAATAATAAATCCAGATCAGAATGTAAGCACAAAGAACAACAAACCATAACAAAAAAGTTGTTAACGGAGTTCAACAAGATTGCCTACTTCTCTGGGCCTTTGTCTCAGTGGGTGAGGATTTATTATTTCTCTTCAATGCTCCAAAAGTACATCAAAAACATGTCAAATGGATTAAAAACTAGTCTGGCTGTGTTCTTCTCGACCTCAAGAATCCAACACAACTGATGGCACTGAAAACGGTTGAGCATAGCTCCCAGAATTGGCCCGCAAAGTTCCCCTTCTCAATGGCTTCCTTGCATAAAAATGGATTTGTCTTTGAAATTCCTCAGCATTTACCCTATTCTAAACCTCCCTAATGCTGCTAAGAAACCCTGGTTTCTATAGATTTGGATTTGGCATAAATATCCCAACTTCCTCCCAAGATCTGGCCTCAAATCGGGCTCTATATCTCCCAAAAATGGGCAAAAATCACCAAAAATCAGGCTTTTAATCATAAAAAATCCAAAAACTATAGAAAAAAACCCATATTGGAAAAAATTTGAGTGCACAACCCCTTTTCTCCGGGCTCCTAGTTGCACGCGCTTTGCCATGTGGCCGAGGGCTAACCCCCCTCGTCTTTATCCCCTGATCTTCAACCCTTGGTCGTTGGCATGGCCATATGGCCTGACCCTAAGCTCCCACACGCTCCACTTGGTAGCTAGATCTAGGTTCGTAGCCCCTGGTTAGTCAGGGCTAGCCCCCGTCGACTGTGGCCTATCCCAAACAATCCTCTACCGCAAATTCTTATAACTATTATGCCACAGAGTTAACATGACCCACCATTCGCCCATCTGGTTAGCCCGAAAGGTTAGGTCATTGGTGCCCACAGAGGTCGGCGGTTCGAAACCTCCAGAGGCTATAATTTTTTTTGAACTAGCCAATATTGGAAAAATCTGAGGTGCCACGTGGCACCCTTTGATTATGGCACATGTCACCCTGTGATTGGACCGTACCACACAATCAACACACAATCAACATGCACAGTCAGCTACCACGTCACCATCGTACAACCTAGTCAACTTCCACGTCATCTTCTGTACAACCCAGTCACCCTACCATGTCAGCTTCCATACAGCCCAGTCACCCTGCCACGTCATCTTCTGTACAACCCATCTGTCGTCCATACTTTCACGTGTCAGCCTGCCACGAGCCACGTCATGTATAGACTGCCACGTGTCAAAACCGTACTAGTGCCAACGTAGTCTGAAAACGCAAAATTTGAGTGACACGTGTCACCTCCTGGTGATGCCACATCAACACGATGACATCATCATGACATCACCTATCGTACTGCTGACGTCAGTAGTACGACCAGTTGACTTTTTGCCTGTTTGGGAAATCGATCAGAACGCGATATCTTTCGCATACGACTTCCATTTGTGAAAAATAATATATGGACAGAATCAACACGACGATTAAGACACAATGGCGCTGGTTTTGTTCGATTCCGATAACTTTGATTTTTAGGCCTTCCTGGATCCATTTTGGATCATGCCTCCCCACTAAGAACTTTTGGTCCTCCAAAAGGGTATTAACTAATTATCAAGTGCAGGATAGGCCACCCCACTTGTCCTTTGTATTTAAACTCTTCCCTATGCACCTGTCTCATCAAGATAATTTGCAAAACAACCATGACAACTGACAACATATTGTTAGCCACTTGTACTCTTTCACATCTTACTGAAGCTACTACCATCCATGTTGAAAACATTAACAACGATAACGTCATAAATATGACCGCAAATGAGCTAATATGTTTGTACTACTTGCACGACATTAGCTTATCTTGAAGTAAAGTATGATTGAACTTCTATTCTACAACCATCTCATGTTCATGCTTAAGATCAATTGCTTGATTTGACACAATTATAGGCGTGTTGCTTGCATAAGTTGCCTTCCTTAATTGTTCCATTGCTTGAAGAGATTGATTTTATTTGAAGTGATGAGCATGTACACCATATTCATTGCCTTCTTTGATTAAGTGATATTGATTATGTTCCACATTCATTGAGTGGCACCACATCACATGTTACCTCATCCAGAAACTTTGATGAAATTGAAAACTTTAAAGTGCATTTCTTTGTTATGTGCAGTTTATGATTATTTATTATCCATTTAAGTGAGTAAGGTTTATGATGCATCTTAGTGTTTAATCCTAATTGTTTAACCACTTCCTCTGAAATCAAGTTAGATTGAAATCCACTATCTATCAATGTATCGATCTTAGTATGTTTCATTATCACCCTTATGTGAAACAACTTGCATCTAGAATCATATCCATCACCAATTTTACCTGTCAAACCAAATGCTATGATCTTAGTCTCATCATCTGATTCATATCCCAAGTCCATTGGCTGTGTTGCTGCTGCAACTGTTTGCCTCCCTTTCCTTTCTTTGAACCATTTCGGTCTCTTCTAGGGATGAAATTTCTAGCATTGGTCATCATCGTGTTCTTCTTTCTTTCAATTCTTGCGAGAGAGCTTCTCTTCCCTTGGAAAGGCCTCTTCCGTTGCAAGTAATCTTCATATAAGACCTTTACCATCTCAGACACGGCGAATAAAGTCTTTTGCAACTCAATCTCATTCTGAGACATGCCTTCTTTTGATGCCATCTCCTCACTTTGAGAAGTCCTCTTTCTCGATCCAATATCTGGATCCCCTTATACAAGCTTGCCTTCACCACAATTAAGATTTTCCCTGGTAATCACGCAAACTCAAAAACCAACCGTCAACCTGTTGTGATACCACTTGATTCGAAATGATCTTTTAAAGACTTGGTTAAGTTTTAAGCATGAGTTCATTTACCAATTAGGAATTGATGAAATAAGAAGAAATTAATGAGATATTATAGCAACCATAATAAGAAATGAAGATCAGAATGTAATCACAAAGAAGAGCAAACCAAAACAACAAATTTTTTAACGAAGTTTGACAAGATTGCCTACGTCTCCGGGCCTTTGTCTTAGTGGGTGAGGATTTCTTATTTCTCTTCAATGCTCCAAAAGTACATCAGAAAAGTGTTAAATGGATTACAAACTGGTCTGGCTGTGTTCTGATCGACCTCAATAATCCAACACAACTGACGGCACTGAAAACGGTTGAGTGTAGCTCCTAGAATTGGACTGCAAAGTTCCCCTCCTTAATGGATTCCCTGCATAAAAATGGCTTTGGCTTTCAAATTCCTCAGCATTTCTCCTGTTCTGAACCTCCCTAATGCTGCTAGGAACCCCTAGTTTATATAGATTTGGAGTTGGCATCAATCTCCCAACTTCCTCCCAAGATCTTGCCTCAAATTGGGCTTGCAATCTCCCCAAAATGGGCAAAAATCACCAAAAATCAGGCTTTTAATCATAAAAAATCCAAAAACAATAGAAAAAAACCCATATTAGCAAAAATTTGGGTGCACAACCCCTTTTCTCCGGGCTCCTAGTCGGATGCACTCTACCATGTGGCCGAGGGCTAAGCCCCCTTCGTATTTAGCCCCTTATCTCTGACCCTTGTTCGTTGGCATGGCCATATGGCCTGACCCTAAGCTCCCACGCGCTCCACTTGCTAGCTAGATCCAGGTTCGTAGCCCATGGTCAGTCGGGGCTAGACCCTGCCGACTGGAGCCTATCCCAAACAATCCACCATCGTAAACTATTATAACTATTATGCCACAGAGTTAACAAGACCCACCATTCACCCATCTGGTTAGCCCATAAGGTTAGTTTGTTGGTGCCCACGAAGGTCGAGGGTTCGAAACCGTTAGAGGCTAAAACACATTTTTGAACTATCTAATATTGGAAAAATCCAAGGTGCCACATGACACCCTCTGATTGGGACATGTGTCACCCTGTGATTGGACCGTACCACACAATCATCGTTCAGTCAACGCACAATCAACATGCATAGTCAACTGTGGTACAACCCAGTCACCTGCCACGTCAGCATCTGTACGGCCCAACCATGTCAGCTTCCGTATAGCTCAATGACCCTGCCACATTAGCTTCCATAAAACCCAAATGTCATCCGTTCTTCCATAGGTTAGCCTTCCATTGGGCCACATCATGTACGAACTGCCACATGTCATCCGTATAGTGCCACGTGTCAAATTCGTACTGGTGCCAATTCATCCCAAAAACACCAAATTTGAGTGACACGTGTCACCTCCTAGTGATGCCACATTAGCATGATGATGTCATCATGACATCACCTATCGTACTGCTGATGTCAACAGTACAACCTATTGACTTTGACCAGTTGACTTTTTGCATGTTTGGGAAATCAGTCAGAATGCGATATCTTTCACATACGACATCCATTTGCGAAAAAAAATATATGGCCGGAATCAACGCGATGAGCCAGGTGCAATGGCGCTGGTTTTGTCCGATTCCGAGAACTTTGATTTTTAGGCCTTCCTAGATCCATTTTGGATCAGGTACGATGGATCATTAAGGGACTTCCTAGTAGCAAACCCATCCCCAAGGAATACCACTTACTAGGGCACAAAATCAACCACCAAGGTGAAGCAGGGAAAAAGGCATAATGCCCAAGCATATATCATGAAATCTAGAGCAATCTAAGATACACCATACTCAATTAGATTAAGTATTGAAATGATGCTCACCATAATACTAACTTGTACCTCATGGAGAAAGGCCCACTTCGTTTAGGAAGGCAGCTGATATTGTGGATGCCATATGGAAATCTATGACCATTTGTGGTGGTGAGTGGGTTTTCCATCTGTGCAAAAGGGTACTGCTGGTCATGTAGTCTCTCGACACTCCATATCTGCAACCTGAGGGCCTCGAGACATAATGTCCTTAGTTATCCAAAAAATGGGGATGGATTAAACCCCTAGAGGATTTGAAAACCTAGCTTTAAACCCAAGACTCCATAACCCATTAGCAAGGAATTAATCATTTTTTTCATTGGAGAAATAAATTATTTGCATTGGAATGCAAGATTTTACGAGATATTGAATTTGTTCAAAGTGGAATCAATTATTTGCCTTAATAGATTTCTTGAGCCACTAAGGCATCTTGATTGGTCAAGGTTATGTTGTTGCTGTTAAAAACTTAAGCTACAACCATTAGGGCTGCTGCAAACTCTCTCTTTCAAGCTTAATTTCTAATTCTTTTACAAATGAAAATAGTTAGCAAGTTGTTATTGTGAATCTACTTGATATTGGCTATTTGTTGGGCAATTTGTTAGCTAGTTTCTCCGAGTAAAAGTTGTTTCTATAGAAAATTATTGCTACATCCATTTGGATGCTTTGAAAAATATCTGAAAACATCTTTTCTACAACCCTAACTCACTATCAAAGCTTGTGCCAAAGTATTGGGAATTTATCTACTTGTTTAATGCTTCATTTCTCAATAAATATTTGATGCTTTTGATGGTTATTTCTATAGTAAATAATTGATTTCATTGCTGATGTATACTTTTGATTACTCCTGCACTATAGGCTGACAAGCTTCTCTTGCTTGTCCACTTGATTGTTTAGCTTGCATGTTGATCGTTTTTCTTGTCTCGAGCAGGTGTGACACTTTGGTGTAGGTGCTCAAGTCTTTGGAAACCATCCTTCATCCATAAGACTCATTTCCAATATCCCATCCTTCTTCCATCATTGACCTAAGGGGTTCCTCTCGTTACCCCTCTATCCTCTGTCTCAATCCCCCTAGGGCCATTGGGATTCCCCCCTTGTGTAGGATTTCTCCTTCACTTAAGCGAGGGGAGTACCTATCTAAGGTGACAATGGGTAGGTATTCCCATGGTTGTCCCACCTTTCTAGATTGGGTCATGCTTTTCCCAACCTACAATCCTTGCGATAACATGATGGCGTCATTTTTGAGGAGGATTTTGAATCCTCTTTCTTGCCTAACAATATCTTGGCAAGCTTTTATCCCAAATCCTTTACCCCTAGCTTTTCTAGCGACTCCACTTGAAGGAAATTCCTTTTCCCTTTCCCTTATTGATTATCTAAAGCTCATCTAATGACTCCACCTTCCCAGAATCCGTCTTCCTGGAAGACCCCTCCCCATAGAAGATTCAAACCTTCCAAAACTTACAGAAGAAAACGTCCATTCCATTCCCTTGTTGTCAAAACAAATTTCCACGGTAATCTCCCACTTGCACCAATGGCTCATTCTTCAGCAAAAGACCTCTATAAGCCCTTTAACATGGCTTCCATTACTGGATATCCCAATAACATGCCTAAATAGATCAACAAATTGTTGCCAAAGTTCTTTGGAAACAATGTAGTCACCGCAAAACATCACTTGCCTGTAATTGGTTGAGACATGGAGAATGAAGGAGTGGAACATGAAGATGTTGCAATGAAGCTACTAGCAACATCACTTACAGAAGATGCCCAAAGGTGGTTTCATAGCTTACTAGATAATCATGTCACAACATATGAAGACTTTTCTAAGCTATTCATAACCAGATGTTCAGTGAAGAAAGATAGTGAAATGATAATGAATCAATTCAATCAGATAACAAAAAAGGAGAACGAGATAGTTAGTGAATTTGATACTAGATTTTACAAACTGTATAGACAAATCCCCCAGGATTTGCACCCTACTGCAGTAGTTGTCCGTCTTCTCTATGTGAGTCCTTTGACGAGAAATTCGATTTCATCTTAAGGGACAAGAAACCCCACACTTTGGCAGAGGCCAGAGAATATAATATTGAGATTGAGGAGAATCTTATTTTCTCCAAGTTCGATCCTTTTCAGTATCCTCGTGCCAGAGTAGAACTGAAAACAAAGACATCTACAAGCAATGCACTAGATCCAATTGCTCTAATAGCTCAAAAGCTTGATCATATGAATACTCAGTTTGTCCAAACTCATAATCATGTTATGAGCTGATTAACAAATTTGGAAAAGAATTAGTCTGCTCCGAGGCACTCATTCGTCAGGAAAGAAGCCATAGGTTGGAAGATAAAACCTCAACAAGAGGCAAAGGCTCCTGACACGCTAAACCTTGTCGGTATGGTGAACTTGGAGGAATTACCATGGTTTTCTCCTTGCCAAGAACCTCATCTGGAGGAAGAATGTCCAAGATGAGAAGAAGACTCTCATGACAATATCAACTTCATAAATACAATATTTTCCTTTCAGGATGATGGTGATGACAACTCCGAAGATATTACACAGGAACAACTCTATGGAGTTCGAAAAAGAGGATCCAAGGAAGGCATGATTAGATTTCTTAATCAGTTGACTGAATATCAAAGGAAAGAATTGAGGAAGAGGGAAATCCTGACTTATGCAAGAAGGAATAAGATCCCCATCCCGCCTCCATAGGCTTCAAAGAAGAAAACTTCATCTTAGCCAACAAAGCAAACTTCATCTCATCCAAAGGAAACTGCTGTCGAGCCAACGAAGAGGGTGGCCCCACCACCCCCACCTCCAGTTCGAGAACTGCTTCCAAAACCAATACAGGTAGAAGAGATTCAGTTGAACATAGATGTCCCGACCATGGTTGGAAAAATGAATATGACAGTCCTAGTGACATAAATGTACAAGATACCTTATGTAAGAAGAGAAGTATTGAAGTTGTTTAAAGTGCCAAATGAGGAAGAAGATCCCCTGTGATTTTAAACACCATGTACCATGGATGACAAAGGGATACCAACCCTCCCTTTTACATATCTCTTGGTGTGAATGGTATCCACTTGAATATTTTCATGCTAGACTTCGGTGCCTCGACAAATGCGATATCTTTGAAGGTCATGAAACAACTTGTTCTAAAAACAACTCGCCCATATGGAAATGTCCATGGCATTGATTCCAAGAAGGTGAAGGTTTATGGTCTCATAGAAGACGTGGAAGTCTACTTGGAATATTTCCCTCACATTTTCCTTATCATGAACATAGTGGTGATTGATGTTCTAGATGATTGGGGCATGATCTTATCAAGGAGTTGGGTGGCCACCCTTGTTGTATTTCTCAACATGAACCTCACTCACACATACATTCCTATGGGAGATGGTACTTTCAAGATTATCTATAACCGACGGGTGTCTAGGAAACATGTATTGGATCAGAATAACCCTGATTATAGTTGTGAGGATGATTTTGATGAGGTTCTGGATACCATTGAGTATGATCCATGAGATCTACCTTTCATGTAGGAGGATTGTGTAGATACACTACTTCTAAGAACCCAATAATATAAGGAGAAGTTGGAAAAATTTCAAGGGAAAGAACCAGGGTCCATCAAAATATTGAAGAAATAAGAAGATAAAGGGGACAAAGAACATCAGAAGGCTATTAAATATGAAGTCAATACAGAGCCACCTTCATACCCTTAAATTGAGAATATACCTTACATCAACTACAATGAAGGATGCCTCACACTCATGTGGGATAAAAGGAAGGGCGAGCCCAAATATGATCAGAAGAATAACAACTCTTAGCTTGGCCCTTACATAGTCAAAAATAAGTATGAGAAAGAGAAGTACTACTTGTCATCCATGGATGGGAGAAAGATGCCATTGCCAATAGATGGGTCTTTTCTCTGACCCTATATTCAAGGTACTTGACTTCTTTGGAGCCCATGCCCCGGGGTAAGTAGGTAGGTCATCTTTCTTTCTTGCATTTGCATCTTGATTGTTCATGATAGCTTAGTTTCATTTAATTTCCGATTTTCATTTTGCTCTATTGATTTACATTCTTCACTTTCATCTTATTATACTAAAAATGCAAAAATTTATTTTCTAGAATTACTTGTCAATTTTGGATTTTTTATTTTGATTATATGAACAAAAGGTGAGTGAGCCACCCTAGATTTTATGTTTTTTTGTTTCACCATAGGTACATGTATAACCAATAGATGTTAAGGTTCTCATGTACTCTACGACGAGTACTTGTCCCCGAGTAGGAGCCAGATGTTATCCCCAATTTCTATGGATAACTAAGGAGATGATGTCTTGAGGCCCTCAGGTTGCAGACATGGAGTACCAAGCAACAAATGACTGACACTATCCACATGCACAAACATAGACCCACTTCACTATCATGCATCCTCGGTTCATAATGATGGCATTCACCACATCAACTTGATTCCGGAAGACAATGGGTATTGCTCCATGAGGTACAAGTCAGGTATTGTGGTAAGTGTCACTTTAATACTTGATGCATTTGAGTATGTTGCATTTAAAGCCGCTTTTGATTATAGAAAGTGTGCTTGGAAGTTATGCTCTTTTCCCTATTTCACCTTAGTGGTTGACATTGTGCCCTAGTAAGTGGTCACCCTTGGGGATGGGTTTTGCTACTAGGAGGTCCCCTTGTTGAGTCATCATGTCATTCCCAATCATACTTATCATTTTTCACAATTCATCCTTTTTAATTTCCTTATATTTTGGGATTTTTGGGTGTACTGACCCAAGAAGGGATTGTACTTCGTTTCACGGGAAGAAGGGGATGAAGGCCTAGAGGAAATGTAGCTAGAAAAAGATAAAATCCAAAACTATAACCTTCTAGATGCTCGCCCAAAGAGGTCTTGAGAATGATGTTAGGTAGCTAGAGAGGTAGTGGGGCAGCCCAAAGGACCCATAGTGATAATACTGGAGGCCATTCAATGTAAGGTGGACTAGGTCCACCATATTATTAAATAAGGCCCACTATGGTAGTTCGATATAATAAATGGGTAGTTAGATATAATAAATGTAAGAGGACTTCTTAGAAGGTTCTACTTCTAGAAGATTCCCCCTCTAGAATGTTCTTAGGTGATGGTAGTACTATATA
>ML824756.1:0-20859 GCA_009831015.1 Picea engelmannii | reverse complement strand
GAGGCTTTGAAGGCATTTTTACAATAAACAGGAATGCCAAAAACCCTAGACATCCAAAAACCTAACCCTAGGAGATGAAGCGCCAAAAGTCATGTGGGCCCCGTTTGGGTAAGTTAGTACATCAACTTCTCGGGATTGTAACTTTTGTATACGATCTCCATTTTAGGCGTATGATAGCTCATTGGAAAGGTATCTTCGAGGAGATTCATTTTGGGGGCTCAATAATGCCTTTGGATATCATTGAGAACCTCGATCTCGAAAAACCTTCATTTCGGCCCTCAAAATGGCCTCGGAAGTTAAAACCTGCTAAAAATAGTAAATTGTCAAAATTGCCATAAAATTGTTTTGAGCCAGTTGAAAAAGGTGGGTGGCCATCGATATCCACCTGGATCAATCCTCCCTCCTTAGGAAGCAATGGTCTCCATTGCGTTGTGTTATCTCCTAAAATAGCACTGTCATTTTACCAATTTTTAGGTGATAGGAACAGGTCCAAAAATTCATTTCCAAATTTTTTTAGGTGTGTTAGAAGGTCTGCTATTTGGATACAAACTTGGAAAAAATATCAATTTTGGTCTTGGCAATCAAATCTTTAAATCTCAGGTTTTGGTGGTTAAGAGGGGCTAAAAAATTGCTCATTAACCACTGAAAGTCTTGGTTTTCGGTGGTTAAGAGGCGAAAATAAAGGGCATGTTAAGTACCGAAAATGTTTCTATGCGCAAAAGGAAAAAGCCCGTGCTTTTGCACGAGTCAGATATCAAATGGGTGCAATCATTAAGTTATAATCGCTGAAAGTTTATCTAGGTGGTGAGGTATGAAGTTCTTATGGCATCTTATCTGAAGATTTATGCCATGTTCTCCTTTTAACTACCAATTGTCATTTCAGAATTAAGGCTCGGCAGAAATCCAGAATTCCATGCATGATTTTCAGATAACATAATTGATTTGTCACATGGGCCTTCATTATCTCCAGTCACGAGGATATAGAATCATTATGACTTCATTTGATTTCTGTTTCAATTTCATTAATATTCAATATTGAATCCGAGAGTCATTGTTATTGTCATGATCCCATGATTTCCTCATGCAAACTCATACTCAGCAGCCATAATCCCATGATTTGTCAAGGTTGCCAAGTGGAATTCGAGTTCAATTGCTGGTTATTGAGCCATTTGTCATCCAATTCAAAGAAAAATCTGAGTCATTGCGATTCCCACGCAAATTAATTCACCACAAATCCGTTTTTGAAAGTTACAGCTTTCAGTGGTTAAGAGGCCTAAATTTTTCCCCTCTTAACCACCGAAAGAAGTGTTGTCGGTGGTTAAGAAGCCTAAATTTTGCCCCTCTTAACCACCAAAAGCCTGTAACTGCCAGAATCACCGAGTTTTTGCCTAGATCGGGATTTTTTGAGTTTGAATGGTATGAAACCTCTTCAAATGGACATTTGTTGAATTATCAAGTCAAATCCAATGGCTATTTTTGAGGGATAAGGAAAAGAAGAGGTGTTTCAATCATATTCGGTATCTTTTTCAAAGACAGAAAATCAGGATTTTTGCACACTTCAACAAATTCGAATTTTATCCTTGGAGGACCAAATCAAACAGCCTTGGAAGGCTAGGCTTCACTTCATCAGCACTATGTCACTCTTGAAGATCATTAGATATGGATTGACCTCATCTTGAGGGTCTCTTCCTAGTTTTTTGTAAATATTGTTTACTTTTTGTATTTAGAAAATCTAATACATGCTTTTAGGATCTCAAAAATACATTGTAAATCTATAAAGCTAAAGGTAGAAGATGAACTAATGGTTCGATTTTGAGTTCTATATGCTATTGTTTTGTATGAAAGACACTTTCTTTAATATATCAGCCAGCAAGCTTCTTTCATTTGTTACTGTCAGACCTTCTTTCATCTTTGTCTATGCTTACGAGTGGAATTAGTTCTTTTGTCTCTGTTTAATGATCCTATGGTAACTGTCATCTTACTTTTGATTGTTAAGCAAGAATCACAAGCATCCTTGGCTAGTTTGTTGACCCATCATATATATGGTTTTATGTATGTTTGGGTTAATTGATTAGTTTTCTTATCCATCTGTTATACAAACCTATCTGACAATAGCTCTTGAAGGCCTTGTGTTGCATGATTATAATTAAGACTGTCTTGAGAATACAACCCATAGTTTAAGATATTAATCTTGATCCAAAACCCCCACCTATTATTGAGAAAATAGTTTTCAAAAAGATTGAGTTACCAGGCATCTTTGACTTACAGCCTAGGAGAGTTTCCTGGAGTGATAACACGTTGAGTTCCCGGGGGAGAGGGAAAAGCGTTTGCTAGATCTGCATCTTGGTGAGCTGCTTGTCTTGTTGGAGACATCGCACTGCTCAGTTTGTGGAAGTATGTCAAGAACCTTTTGAGGCTGAGGTTGTTCAACAAGTCGAGATACATGAGAGCACGGTGTGCAGAAGGAATCTTTGCGCTTTGTTGCAACCTTGTCGACCTGCTTTTTTTGGATAGAAGGTGCTTGGGGCAAAGCTGTAGTGGTTGCAGTGTCCTTTTGTTCCCCTTTTGAATAGATTGTGAAGAAGCTGAATTTTGCAGTATGAGATACTAACTTGCGGCACTTTTTAGGTGGAACAGTAGTCGGAACTACCTCTGGTATTCTGTAGAGATGACTCCCCAAAGTAACAATGACACTACGGGGTCGAGACTCATAAATAGCATGGCATCTCCACATATATGGTTGGCCCAAGAGAACATCACAGACATCCAGTGGGGCAACATCACATAATACCTCATCCTTGAAGGGTTGGATGCCATATGACAATCGACGTTGTTGGATGACACGGAGATCTCGTCCTTGCCGAAGCCACCCGATGGTGTATGGCTGCGGGTGTGGTGTTGTTGACATGCCCAACTGTTTGATGACCTCTGTTGAGATGAGGTTTTTTTGTCTTTCGCTATCAACAATAAAATGTAGTGGGGTCCTCTTCACCCACATCTGTGAATGAAAAAGGCGCTCCCCCTCTTCAGGATCTGTTGGTTCTTCTGGTTGAATTGTTGCGGTCGTGACAATAGCAGTGGGGTCTGCATCAATGATCTGTCATTTACCAATATTTTCATAATCAGATTCTGAATCAGGGTTTGTCTCCTTGTCTTTGATCTCAGCCACCAATGATTGTTTTGAGCGACATTCATCAGTGTTGTGCCAGGGGCTTTTGTGGAAATCACACCATTTTTCGGTGTCCTTCTTTGTCTTCCTGTGGCCCTTCTTTTCTTGTTTCTTGGACTGGTTTTCGGGAGATTGTTTGTTAGGGCTGTCTTTTCCATACTTTGGTTGTTGCAAATTTGCAGACCCGAATTCCCATTTGTTCTGGTGCTTAAATTTCTGCTCAATTTTAACAGCATATCAATAAGCAGCATCGAGTGATGAGATGTCCAGAAAATCCATTTCAGTCTGGATGTATCTGTGTAGAGCCCCACGGTATTTCAAAACCAAATGTTGCTCGGAGTCTTTGATACCTAGCTTGGTGCGCAAGGTATGGAAGGTATTGGTGAACTCCGTAACTGCTTGGCCCCTCTCTTGCCACAGTGTGGTCCATCTCATGTACTGGTCCTCATAGTTGCCAACAGGGTAATATTGTTCGTTTACCGCATCCACAAAAAAATCCCAAGTGGGATCAGCCCCATATATTCTAGACTCCTATGTGGAACTTTTCTCCCAGTAAGTTTCCCACCAATGTTTGACATGAGGGAGAGCTTTAAGGAGTGCGAAGGTGATCTTTTCTTTGTCGAAAAAATTGTGAACAGAGAAATAACCTTCTAGCAAAGTTAACCATTTTTCTAGGGCTTTTGCATCTATCTGTCCTTCAAATACGGGAATATCAAAATTAACTTGTACCTTGAAAGGCGAGGTGCCTCCAAAGTGGCCACTTGATGAATATGTGCCTGATGTTATCGGCAGGCATTTAAGGATGTGGGCAAAATTCTCCATCATTTCATCCCTCTGTCGCGTGAGAGCTTGCTCAAGCAACAGATTGATAGGATCGTCTGCTCCGTCGTTTTTATTTTCTTTTGCCATTGAGGGTTTCTTGGGTGTGCGAGAGTGATTGTCTTCAATAGCGACAAGCTCGAGACCCAACTTGCTATACTCGGACCTCGTCGAGGACATGCACTGAAAAAACGATCAAGAGCAGCCTGCTCTGATACCACTGATCTGGATTATTTTCGGCACGAAATGAGAGCGGAGATATAATAAATAAATGCACAGAGATATCGCGTATATCCAATAATATAACATAAATATAGCAGAGATGCAACCATAAACACAGAGATACAGTAATACACAATTTATATTAATGAATAAATGTACAGAGACTGTAAAAATACAGAGTGAAAGACTCGCTAGAATGGTGGCAGCTTATCTCTGAGAAGAGATGTGACGGCTACTCGCATTTGCAAGAAGATGATTACAATGAGGCTTTGAAGGCCTTTTTACAATAAACAGGAATGCCAAAAACCCTAGACATCCAAAAACCTAACCCTAGGAGATGAAGCGCCAAAAGTCATGTGGGCCCCGTTTGGGTAAGTTAGTACATGAACTTCCCGGGGTCGTAACTTTTGCATACAATATCTGTTTTAGGCGTATGATAGCTCATTGGAAAGATATCATCAAGGAGATTCATTTTGGGTGCTCAATCATGCCTTTGGCTATCATTGAGAACCTAGATCTCAAAAAACCTTCATTTAGGCCCTCAAAATGGCCCCGGAAGTTAAAACCTGCTAAAAATAGTAAATTACCAAAATTGCCAGAAAATTGTTTTGAGCCAGTCGGAAAAAATGGGTGGCCACCGATATCCACCTAGATCACCGATCTCAAGGAAGGTTCATATAATGAAAAAGGGTTTACTTTTGCGGCCTTGAAACCACCTGTTTATTCAGCGCCCAATCCAGGAATGGCACGTGGTCACCCCTTAATTGTTCGGTTGCGCTTCGATCCCAAGGAGGATTAAGTTAATGAAAAAGTATTGGTAGTTGAAACATCATCTCAGTCCATAAATAGAAGGCGTAGAATCCATGGACTAGAAGACTGGACTGTCATCCCAAGGTACCACAGAGGGAAGTTTGATCTAGCAGACCCATGTTGATCCAACTTGCCTTCTGATAGAAGAAAGACCCATAATGATCTGAGATCGCGTCTGACAGGAAGAACCGTGCATAGTCTGACAGAAGGAAGAGCAGACAAAAATCCTTGGATGTGATGGCCAGCTCAAAGTCCTAGCTAAATTCTATTGTTTGAGCATAAATACTTCAGATGAATGAGAAGAACAGGGGGGTGTTTTCAGAGGCTGGAGAGCCAAGAGAGTTTTAGGAGAAGGGCTCTGTATTTTTTCAGTTTGTATGCTTGAGGGCTTGGATTGTAAATATTATGTTATTGAAGATTCCTTTGCATAGTTTTTATCAGACTGTCTTCTTAGTTTACATGTTTTTCTGTTTTTCTTGTCTGGATGTAATCTCTCTGATCTATGGATTCCTGAGGCGGTAGAGGATCTATTGTCATCTTGCTCATATTTCATGGTTCATCAAACATTTTATGTTTTCTTCTTTTCTGGATGTAGCATCTCTCTGATATATGGATTTCTGAGGCGGTAGAGGATTTTTTGTCATCTTGCCCATTTTTCATGGTTCATCACTCAGACATTTTTTGTCTTCTTTATCCTCATCACCACATAAATCCTTTTGTCTGATAGGCGGTTTAAATGCCTTCATTATTCACGATACTTATGACTCCATAACCCAATGGTATTGAACTGATCTGCAACAACCTTTGTTATCTTTTCCTCTCCCTGCAATCTCATTGATCCACCTATTCAAACCATTTTAATCCATTTACATGTTTGATGGGTATTGGGCTTATCCTCTTTCAGTTGGAGGGTGACTCTCAGTGCTAACATTAATGGCATCATTGTCGGGGATGGAACTGAAGATATCTTCCCTGGGAGAACGACAACGAAGAGATCCAGTTTTAGATGGTGAACTGAAGCTGGACATATTATTTGGACTGCATCATTCACCTAGCGACTCCACTCCATGAACAAAGAACCTGTTGGCGACTTCATTGATACGGGATACAATAGAAATGGAAGCTATCTTGGCTTGGAGGTTTGTACCTTTAAATTTTTCAGTTATTCCTGGTTTTCCTAATCATGTGCCTTCTTTCCTAGAATGCGCAGACTTTCTTCCAATATTCCGTGGAGATGTAGGATATTATCCTTCACAGCATCTCGTAAATTTCCATCAATGCATAGATCAATTGGATATTTATCATGAATATGCTCTCATGAATATGTTCATATATTCATTAAATGGTGATGCTCGAAAATTTTATTGATCACTTGTTATTGCCAGCATATCTTCTTTGAAGGAATTTCATACGGCTTTCAACAATTATTGTAAGAGGTATTATTCTTCTGACACAATTATTGTAAGAGGTATTATTCTTCTGACACAATTCTTGAAGAATGTTGTGAAAGATTCAAGTTTGATATTCAGCAGACAATAGAGTGTTCCTCGTGTGATGAGTTTTTTGAAGATCTGATTGAAAGAGAAAATAAGGATAGAAGTGAGTATTTTGAAAATATGGATGAAAACTTTTCTCTTTCTATTTCCCAAGAAGAAAGCCTTTGAGATATAATTGATGAGAGTATTGATGATTGCATAGCCATAGATGCATTATATTTTCCTCCTGATGTACCTATTGTCTCGGATTTAAAAGAAGAAATAGTTGTAGGAGAGGACTTTTATCTATTCCTTCAAAAGGTTTCCCATGATGTATTTTCACTTGTGATTGAAGAGAAGAATCAAGAGATTGCTCATTTTTCTTTGCAAGATAAAAGAGTTTTGGGCTCACTTATCTTTGATGAGTATTCAGATGATGAAGAGCAAAGCTTTTTCATGGTTTCTTTGGAACCTCGTAACATGGTTCTTTAATATGATAATTATGGATCTGATCCTTGGGAGAGCCATGAAGGAGAAATGGAAGGGCTAAATGTGAAGCTTATCTCATCTCCATCAATTATAAATGAGCAGCATGTTAAAGAGAAACATCCATTCATTGATATACATGATGAGATCTCTTTCCATCAGCTAGCAGATGTTATCATAGAAGGCAAAAGAGAAGTGGATCAGCATCCTGCATCAGCCTTTCACTCACCTGCACTTTCCACAGACATCCAACCATGTGTGAGCAACTATAAAGAAGAGCAGGCTTTCTATTACCATCCTAGTAGGTTTTATCACCTATTTTATGACCCTGTAGGGGAATACATGGAGTTGCATTTCCTCGATGTAGTGAGGCCTCCAAGCTTTATCTTACCTTCATCATTAGGAGGAAATTTGGAGAATGTAATTAATTTGATGTCACAGTTTCATTGTCCCTTGCTTATCAGTGACAGAGTAAATAAGTTTTCAGTTAGGAAGTTACTTGAATGGATCTGGTGGAAGTTTGTTTTCACCTAGCACTTTCTAAAAATCAGTTAGTCTAGGATTGTACATAAATAAGCTCCTTCTGGAGCATGTGTGTTTTATTTATTTTTGTCAGTAGAATAGTGTACATGTTAGCCTGCAGTCCTCAGCAGGATGTATTTGAGTTCGAATCCACGGCCCAAAGGCTAAGGCACTAGAACTGTGCGTTCTTGGCAGCTTGCAGGGACCATGCCATCCCCTGTGGAGCCAACTATTATCACATAAAGTTGCCCAGGGTCATAGTTGATAGCCATAGGTGCAGCCAAGCAGGCGAGCGCATTTCAATTTGTTACCATATCTAGACGCAGTTGGAAGGTTTGCACAGCTGGAAGATGAATAAAACTTTGGTGGGGGTTCTAAAATAGTTGGTGCGCCTAGATCACAGAGAATGATTGGATCAACAGCCGCCAATCATTTCGGCACCACAAGCTATGTGGGCATTAAAACCCGAAGGGCAGGACGAAATCCAAACCATTGTATTGTGCAGAGGCTACGTGGCAAAAAGCGGTGCATTTCGGGCCCGAAAATGATGTGGGACCAAACCGCTTTCGACAGCCCCGAAATCACGTGTTATTACAGTGTCGTATCAAACAGCAGCATGTGGTTGCCACTCAATAGACTGATCACATACCTATCCCAAGGAAGGTTCAGACAATGAACAAGGGTTGAATTTTGTAGCCTCGAAACCACCTGTTTCAGCGCCCAATCCAGGAATGGCATGTGGTCGCCCCTTAATGGTCCGGTCGTGCTCTGATCCCAAGGAGGATTCAGTTAATGAAAAAGAACTAGTAGTTGAAACCTCAACTCAGTCAATAAATAGAAGGCCTAGGATCCATGGCCGAGAATACTGGACTGTCAGCCCAAGGTACCACTGAGGGCAGTTTTCTCCAGCATACCCATGTCGATCCAACTTGCCTTATGACAGAAGAAATACCCATACTGATCTGAGCTCGCGTCTAACAGGAGGAAACGTGCACAGTCTGACAGAAGGAAGAGTAGATGAAAATCCTTGGACGTGATGGCCAGCTTGCAATCCTAGTTGCAGTCTACTATTTGAGAATAAATACTTCATATGAATGAGAAGAACATGGGGGGGGTGTTTTCACAGGCTAGAGAGAAGAAAGAGTTTTAGGAGCGGGGCTCTGTATTTTTTCAGTTTGTATGCCTGAGGGCTTGGATTGTAAATATTATGTTATTGAAGATTCCTTTGAATCATTTTTATCATACTGTCTTCTTAGTTTACATGTTGTTCTTCCCTGGATGTAATCTCTCTAATCTATGGATTCTTGAGGCGGTAGAGGATCTGTTGTCATCTTGCCCATCTTTCATGGTTCATCAGACATTTTATGTTTTCTTCTTTTCTAGATGTAGCATCTCTCTAATCTATGGATTCTTGAGGCAGTAGAGGATCAATTGTCATCTTGCCCATTTTTCATGGTTCATCACTCAGACATTTTATGTCTTGTTTCTCCTCATCGCCACATAAATCCTTTTGTCTGGTAGGCAGTTTAAATTCCTTCATTATTCACGATACTTATGACTCCATAACCCAATGGTCCTGAACTAATCTACAGCAACCTCTGTTATCTTTTCCTCTCCCTGTAGTCTCACGGATCCACCTACTCAAACCATTTCAATCCATTTACCTTTTTGATGGGTATTGGGCTTATCCTCTTGCAGTCGGAGGGTGACTCTCGGTGTTAATAGTGTCTTTGAGAATTTAATTGTTTGATATAGTGATATTTGATGCATATGATTAGGTGTCTCATTTATTGATTGGATTCACTTATCATGGTTTTATGACTTGAGATCCTTGGAGGGCATGCTCATTTGTCTTTGCAGGACCTAGTTGGTGGACAGTTTTGGGGAACAAGCCTAGCTTGGGCTTCCATGGGGCTACAATCCCACAGGTTGGATGTCAAGGGCCTGCATGTCAGAAGAGAAAGATAAAACTTGGAAGGCCTTGAGGATGACATGGATGACATGGCCTAGTGATCCCAAAAGATCTTTTAACGACAATGGTTGAGTTATTTATGCATAAGTTATTTTACCATTTAGAAAACTAATGAAAGAGGAAGAATGAAAGAGGAAACATAGCAGTCATTAAGCAATATATAGATCTGGAAATAAGCATGAAGAAAAACAAACCATAAACACCAAAGTGATAACGGAGTTCAGCAATCTCGCCTACGTCTCTGGGCCTTTGTCTCAATGGGTGAGACTTTCTTATTTTTGTTCGAAGCTTCAAATGTACATTAGAAAAGTGCCAATGGATTACAAAAATGAGCTAGTTGTGTTATGCTAGATCTCAAGAACCCATCAAAATTGACGGCACTGAAAACGAATGAAATTAGCTCCCAGAAATGGCCCACAAAGGTGCGCTCCTCAATAGCTTCCCTGCATAAAAATGACTTTGCCTCAACAATTCATCATCATTTTCCTGATTTGAATACTCTTCATGGCTTCAAGAACCTCTGGTTTATATAGGCCTGAAGTTGGTAATAAACTCCCAACTTCCCTCCAATATCTGGCCTCAAAAAGGGCCCAAGATCCTCCAAAAATGGATTAAATCTCCCAAAACTGGTTAAAAATCCATTAAAAAACTTTATAATAAAGTCAAAAACCCACTTTTAGGAAAATAAAGGGCGCGTCCCCTACTGTTCGGGCCCCTGGTCTTGTAGGCACCCTCCATGTGATCATGTTCAGGTGTTGATTTGTTGGCCCCCCTCGATTCATGTCCCTTGGTCATGTGGATATGGCACATGTGGCATGGCCTTAACCCTTTTCACGCGCTTACAGTTATAGCCCCTTGGTCGGCGGGCTAGCCCGGCCAACCGGGCCCTAACCACCAACATCCGCGCCCAAACAAGAACACAAGGTCACATGTCCGGGTCACATGGCATGCGATTGGAGCTAGGCTCTACATACCCGTGCACTGGTGGTTATGGTAAGGGCAGAGGTCATATTACAATGGTCATATGGAGTGTTGCTTCGGGGTAACAGTTGGGGGCTATACCATATCTCCGTGCCAAAACATAAGAAATGGGTCACATTACACGGTCGCATGGAATATTGTTTGCACCGGGGGTTATACCCATTGGAACTCCAGCCAAAAGTTTATGGACTAGGTTTTATGGACAGAGGTCGTATGATATACATTGGGGCTGGAATTTTTTGTATAGAATGGGAACTATATCTGTCGGAAGATAGATGCATATATGTTATTCTTTCTAAGCTTGGTAGTGCATGTTCTATTTTTGTATATACCTTTTATGACACCAGAGAAACTCTAGGGAGTGCTTATAAAAAACCCTCTCTTGAGTCCCTCTGATTCGAGAGAAAGATAAGATTTTGCAGCTTGGATTGATTATCACTGTAGGTACATCCAAAAAAGCCTTAATGGCCTAGCAAAAAGATAAATCCAAGAATCCCAAGAAGTAGCATCCTCACCACAACAATAAGAAAAACAAGGGTCCCAAACCCTCTCAGCTAGCTTTCGCTCCTAATGGTGACAAAGGAGAAAAATCTAAAAATAAGAAGACTAACAAACATTGCAACTTTTGTGGGAAAGATGGTCATGAGCAATCCAAATGTTTTAAGAACATGGCAGCAATGGAGAAGCACAACATCATTATTGATTCTACTTCTTCATATTCTTCTCATGGACATGCACTTTTTGCTTATGGTTTCTCCTTCAATGCAACTTCTACTTCTTGTTTTGATGAGTGGCTTATTGATTATGAAGCTTCTTATCATATGGCTAAGGATAAAGCCATATTTTTTGCTCTTAATGAATGTAACACCAAAAAAATATTTGTTGGTGATGATAGATCTCTTATTGTTGTAGGGTCTGGAACAATTCAAGTAGATAATAGTCATTTCAATGATGTATTATGTGTTCCAAGTCTTTCCTGCAACCTTCTATCAATATATCAAATCACTCATTTAGGTGAAGGTAAAATCTTAGAGTTTTCACCTCACCAAGTTGTAATCAAGGATCTAAAAGATCCCAAGCATGTTCTTGCAACTAGAATTGTTGATGATATTACCAGGTTGTACAAGTTTGAAATATTTGGGTCATCATATTTTCCATCAATTTTTGTTGCTCATAGCGATGAATTGAGAAAACTTTGGCATCAGTGGTCTGGTCATCTAAACTATCGCTCATTGTTGCAACTATGTAATCAATAGATGATGACTGGTCTTCCTATTATTTCTTGCATAAATGGTGTTTGTGTCAGTTGTGTTCTCGACAAAAATCATCGAGACAATTTTGACAAATGTGACTCTTGGCACGCCTCGACCACTTTGCAGATTGTTCACAGTGACTTGTGTGGTCTACTTTATTCTCCTTTGTTTTCTAGGCGCAAGTATTTCTTAAATTTCATTGATGACTTTTCCAAACACACTTGGGTTTACTTCTCAAAACTTAATAAAGAATTTTTTGATAAGTTCTTGGCCTACAAGGCCCTTGTAGAAAAGTAATATGGACATCAACTTCAAAGGTTAAGAACAAATAATGGAGGCGAATATGTGAACAATCGATTTACAAGCTATTGCACAAGGCATCCAAATGAAACACATCGTTCCATATACACCAAAGAAAAATGGTGCTTTTGAGAGAAAGAACCGCACATTAAAATAAATGGCTAATTGTATGATCCAATCTAAGGGATTAAGTCTAAATTATTGGGCGGAAGCCATTAACTGTGCAAACTACATAGTAAATTGCACTCCCACAAAGGCTCTAAAAAATATAACACTAGAAGAAGCATGGAATAAAATTAAGCTAGATGTAAGTCACTTTCGTTTATTTGGCAATGTAGCATGGGATCACATTCCTGATCAGAAAAGGAAAACCTCACAGCCTAAAAGTGAGAAGTGTATATCTGTTGGTTATTCTAAATATGTCAAAGGTTACAGACTTCTTCAACTTCATTGTAATGAAATTATTATTAGAAGAGATGTTAAATTTGATGAAATATCTTGGCTTGTGATCCTAATTTGGCATTTGTGCCTTCTTCATCCTGTCAGCCATATTCATCGTTTGTGCCTTCTTTTGTTCCTATTCAGGTTTCTTCTTCAGATGATGATGACAGTGAGGATGAAAATCCACCTCTTCATGTTCACGTTCCTCCATATGAGTCCATTGAACCTTAACATGCACCAAAACCACCACTTCCTAGATGGATCTATTCAACACGAGAAGCAATTGGTAATCTTGTCAGTGATCCTTCATATCAACGTCAGACATGTTTGCAGTTCCAGTGAGCCTCTTCTCTTTTGGCTCAATTTTCAAAGACTCGTGATCCAGAGACATTTGCAGAAGCTTCGGGTCATTTAGATTGGGATACAACAATGAATGAAGAGTATCATTCTTTAATGGAAAATGATACTTAGGATCTTGTACCTCTTCCGAAAGGAAGAAAACAAGTGTCAGATGTAAATAGGTCTACAAAACTAAGTATGCATCAGATGGAATCCTTGTTCTTTATGTTGATGATCTTATCCTCACTAGTAGTGAACCTAAACTTTTAAACCATGTGAAATCCATCCTTAAGAATAAATTTGAAATGATTGACTTAGGTTATTTGCACTATTTCCTTGGCCTCCAAGTTTTGCAAACCAAGGAAGAAATTTTTCTTTCCTGGTCTAAGTATTCTTGTGACCTTCTTCGTCGCTTTCAAATGGAAGATTCAAAACTAGCCCCTTCTCCCTTCTAGTCTGGAGTCAAACTTGATTCCACTTGTACTTCTCTCGAAGTTGATGCCACTTTGTACTATCAATTAGTTGGTAGCCTCTTATACTTGACTCATACCCATACCAATCTTTCCTTTGTCGTTGGTCTTGTTTCCTAGTATATGCAAACACCCCATGAAAGCCATTGGAAAGTAGCTAAGAGGATACTTCAACATCTATGGGGTACAGTTCAGTTCGGGATACATTACATTTCAGGGGGGACTCCTTTATTGGTTGGTTTCATTGATTCAGATTCAGTCAGCGACCATGATGATCAAAAGTCTACTACAAGTTATGTTTCTGGCCTTGGTTCAAGACCTGTCACTTAGGCCTATAAGAAACAACATGCAATTGCTCTTTCTTCAGCAGAAGCATAGTACCGAGAAATGGTTAATGAAAGTTAAGAATCCTTGTGGCTTCGACAGATCCTTTCAAAGTTTGGATTCTAGTAGAAACATCTGACCACCCTCTTGTGCGACAATCAAAGTGCCATCAAGCTTACCTAAGACCCAGTTCAACATTAGCATAGCAAACACATAGAGCTACACATGCACTTCATCAGAAACCTTATTCATGATCGAGTTATTGAAGTGCTCTTTTTCACTACAGAAGATCGAGTTGTAGACATTTTCATAAAGTATCTTATAGAAGTGAATTTTTCCAAACTTTGATCTATGTTCGGAGTTCAGAAAGTTTTCATTAAGGGGGGATATGCTCCAATGACTCCTTCCTTCTCCTATCGTGTCGCCTTTGTAAATTCTTCAATATTATCCCAAGTTTTTCTCAGTGGGGGATGTTAGGATATTTAGACACTTAGGAGTTAGTTAAGATCAACTTGGTCTAATGTGGCATCATGTAAAAGTTTGTTTCTTTAGTATGCATTTGTAGTTACGTAATCCGAGAGTCACGATATGTTCTGAACATAGAGTGATCTTACTGATCATATTCTCCTTGATCTTAACGACTACATTGATATGTGGCTTAACACGTGATTGGTCCATGATCTCTATTTAAATAGCATGGAGGCTCATTTGCTAATGATCGATTGTGAGAAACTCTCTTGTAAATCTCTTTGTAATATTTTTCTTTTGCATTAATAAATTTATCCAAGTGGCCACATTGGTTGGGGTTGTGGATGTTTCCCTGTAAGGGTTTTACCACGTCAAAACATCGGTATGTTGATCTTTGATCTGGTTGTGTAAGTGGTTACTGAAGGTGTTCATTCTATGTTGGAATACCTGTGTTTTTGAACACCAACAGCTGAGATTCATTCAATATAATAGTCCAAATTAGGGTTAGGTCTAATATTGCACGATCGTTAACCTTTCCAATTCGCTCGAAGTCTAGATCTGCAAGACTATCAGGTTCTTACGTACGGGTTCCATTGTCATGGTTCCATTGACAAACTCCCTTTACAGCTTATTGAGGAGGATAATTTATCCTCTCATCGTGGTTCCTCTTAACCGCTCGTGCGCTAAGGCATATCTAAATCTGGCTTCCTTCCTTAACCTGTATAGGACTCTGGTTGTCTATGTCGGCTCTATAACTTGATAATGATCTAGATCTTGGGTTTTCCACAAGGCATCCCATCACAAAAAATTTAGAGAGACAAAGGGTCTCGACTACGAGGATTCCTCTAAAATAAGCTTCTAGCTTAGCACATGTCTTCAATTCCTTTTCCAACAACCATGTTTCCACATGTCGTCCTTGAACTACTCAGGGACTTTGGCTATAAGCTTTAAGATACTTGTCTTATACCCTCAACATGAAATAACCAAAAAGATAGATTACTAAACATGTAAAGAACATGAGCATGGATTTTTCTTTCCATGCATTTCAACCTTCTAGGAGACATTAACCATTAAAGAAAATCGTGCACACAGAGCATACGGTAAAATTCCATCTTGTTTAGACTATTCTCATAACTCATCAAAATCTCAACTCATAACTATACAAATTATATTAATTACACAAGCATGCATAGTTACATATACTATAGAGAATATATGAGAGGCCACAAAAAACTTATCTATTACAACTACCAGCCAAACCAACTGATTGAGGGTGAGCACTTTTCCACCCAACCATAGGCTCATATGCACTAATCCTCTCTACAACTAGCTACCCCCTTGCAGGCCATGAAACCACCAGAGGAACATTTGCTCTCTCAGAGCAAAGTTTATAGTGTAAAGGCCACTCTCCTTCACAACAACTAATGGTTGAAACCCTCTACACCCACCATGTCTAAGGCCTCCACGAGGTTTCTCATATGCTTTTCCAGCTAGGTTTTATCTCAGCACAAGGTAGTCCTCTCCATCACTCTACACGCATCAAGATTTTAACCCTCTCAACTTGAGTCTGGTTTGGGTTCTTTGTCCACCCACATGAATTATCTTGCTCTGTTTGTCTACTCTACTCATGCATTCATCTCCTATGGCTCAGTCTTTTCCGATTTTGTCTTTCTCAACACACCCTTGTGTGTTTCTACATTTCCTTCTCCAAGAGGGTTCTCGACTTGTCCTCTTTCTTGCTTCTATCAAAAGGGACTCATGGGTCGAGGTGGTATTGTCATACCCTTGGTTGACAATCTTCAGCTTCCCAACAAGTCTTCCATGTCTGTATTCATTGTGGGTGGTTGGTTGTTCAACTACCAACCCCCTCTCATTAATAGATTTGCTTTGATTTTAGGAAAAGGGGAATTAACTGATTATTCCCAAAATAATTCAACAAGGTGACTTGGGATCCCTTAGTGCATTGAACCCCCTTTGTTCCCCCTCAATATTCCCTCTTGTGGTATCGTGGCCAGTACTAGTGCTCCACCCATTAGTCACCTATTGGATTTCTTTATTAAACAATTAATACACTTACATTATTCAGATTACCATGGCATGGTAATATTATCTCTATGTTGAGATAAGACCATCTCTAATCATGATTTATTATAATTAGTCAGGGGATAAAAAAAATGGGGTGTTACATTGTTGTCCATTTTGTAGGTGATGTAGATCTCCTGTGTTGTTATATATCCGTGGATGACTTCACCTCCTTAAATTGGAGATTCAATATGCTCTTCATCTTCTAAGCTCTTCTCTCTCCACACTCTTCTCTTGGTTGTGCGGTTTCTGGGATGAAGTTTTGGATGAAGCCACCAACACTTTGCTTCCCAATATCCACTCAACTTGTATTTGTGGAAAAATTTAATGGCATCGTGGTATGGATTTCTTTAGATACTTCTTTTCTTCATATACATTTGCATTTGTTGTTGGATTGGAGAAGTCTTCTCACCATTCTTCCTTCGAAAGTAATATGTCGTGTGGCATGTGGATTGCTTCTCCTAGAAAGTTACCTCACGATGGTTTTTCTTTCCACAACAAGAGCATGCCTCCATGTGCCAACAAATGGTAGTGTTATGGCGTCTCTTCTTGCAATAGTAACAAACAAGGAATGTCTTGTTAGAGGCAAACCTCTTAGTCTTCTTCTTCTTCTTCTTACCATGGTTGATATTCTTGTTGCTTTCTCTAAGTGCAAGAAGGTTGATTCTATGAGCTCTTTTCATCGTTGCCCTACTTTGATCTACCACAAGAAGGCTAAGTTGGTAGTGGGTTTCCACCTTCACTTACCATTGTTATTTCTCTTGATGCAGGCCAAATCTAGCATGTATCTTTTTCCTTCACAAAAGTGGTCTTCATGGCCAGGTGTTTTTCCATTCTAACATTGAAAACTATGCATTCATGCTTGACCCACGGTGTAGCTATATTGGGGTTCAATATTCCTTGTATTCTCTCGCCTAGCCCTTGTCCATCATATCTCATGTGCCTTAGGATTTTGGAACCAGTGCCTCTAGTATTCTTCTCAAATTCATTGAAATGCTCATGAGAAAAGTATAAGGAAGGTGAGCTTACCAGAGTTGTCTCAATCATGGTGTTGGTTAAGGTAATGGCCTTGATTCCTTGGTCTCTTGGACAGTTGCTTATAACTTTTCTAATGCCTCATTCTTATTTGCCAACTCTTGTTGCAATTGTGCCATCATCTGAGTGAACCTATCTTCTTGGTAGCTATCCAATTGAATGACCTTCTTACTAAGGTGTAAAAGTTGTACTCTGTACTTGTCCCGATCTATCATGACTACAGTGAGGGAGTCTTGGTGTTCTTCAAACTTCTTGTTTAGTAATGGAAGTAGTTTGGTAGAGGTATAAGGGTGCTTCTCCATCTATGTCATCCTCTTGTTGAACATTTTGACCTGCTCCTTAAATTTCTCATTCTTCTCAAAGCTTAGCATTGTTGGCCCTTAAATCTTGCAACTTTTCTTTTCTTGCTTTACCCATGTTGAAGTTTGCAATGTTTTGCTCAAAGTTCTGGTAGTTGTCATGGTTAAGGATGCAACTGCTTTGATACTTTGTGATTCAAAAATGAGGGACTTATAGCCCACTCATTTCACCAACATGGATCCTTGTGGAATTTTAAAAACATATTGTCTCTGTCTCATCTCTGCTCTCGTGCTTGTACAGAGTTTTATGCCTTCATAAAGACCACTAGGCCTATGTTCCCTGCCTTGTACAATGATCTTTGTTTCCTTTTTCTTGGGTTAGATGAAAGGCATGTTCTCCATGCAACCTCTACAATCACCTCTTCTTCACTGGCATGTAACTCTACATGCATCAAATTAACATGCAACTTCCTTGCACCTTCTTCTCTAGCAAGCATGTAAATAAAAACATTGCCCAACACTTAACATACATCCATGTGAATGCAGACCAACAATTTAATTGACATTAATCAAGGAATGGTAGCCCATGTATCACCATGCAATTGGTTACCATCACCAATTGGAGTAGTCTCATAAATTCCCAATCACTCCATCATTAAGGACAGACACAAATGTTGTTCAAGCATCACATTCCAACATTAGTACATGTGAGTATTTCAATACCAAACAACAAACTTAAATGATAAAATACTCTCCATGTTTACTAAGGGAGAAACGTTTCATTTCCACTCATTATCCATTCAAAAACTCATTGTTTCGATGCTTTAACTCGAGAGATTGTCACCCAATGAGATCGCTCCAACATTCATAAGGGAAAGGAAGGTTTCCTCTATATCAATGTTACCCAACATTGGAATATGCATACACATGTATTCAAGGACAACAACAAATTAGATGACCCTTGTGAGGAAATGAATAGGCTAGTGTATTCAAACAAGACCAACACCCCAAATGGAGTTAATAAAGATATTAGTGGCTTGTGAATTCACTTGTATTAATTCCCATGTGGATTGAAATATTGACAATCAATGTTAGAAGTCTACGAGGTAAATGAATCAATTTCTAGTGGATAAAGTCACCCATGCACGAAATAAAATGTCCATGGGAGTGTCAAAACATATAGGCATGAAGTAAAATGCCCAGGAGAATGTGAACTTACCCAAGAACTAAGTAAAATGCCTAGGGGGATGTAAACTCACCAAGGCATGATGTAAAACACTCATAGAGATATAAATTTGCACAAGCATAAGTAAATTGACCTGGGGGATGTAAATTCATCCAAGGAGATGTAATCACGGTTCAATAAGTGAAGAATTCACCCAACGGTGATCAATATCGAGAAGGTGAGTGAGATTGGCAGAGTGTGGGAAATTTTGAGCTTGTAGGAAAGAGAAATTCACCCAACATCCCAAATTAAACCGAAATAGAAACTCCTACAGAGGTGCAATAACTATGAGATGACAACCATCGATCTTTGGGTCTGGAAATGCATCCAACGATGGTAGCAATAGAATTTTTATACTCTCTAATAGACAAGGAAAACCATTAATGAAGTAAATCCACAAGTTTATTCACATACCCCTCTCATTTGCATTCTCACTATTCATTAGCAACCATTAAAGCCATAACTAAAACATGAATGTAGAGAGCACAATCTCATAGAAATCTCAAAGCATTCAAGACACAGTGGACACCATATTTACCTTGGAAACCCAAATGGGAAAACAAACTTTAAATGGAGCTTAGTTCTTCATTCTGGTAATCTCTGATTACATTGGTTTCTTGGCTCTCTATCCATCCTCCTCTCCTTGGCCAAAACACCCCTCGAGAATGAGAGAAAATGAATACACTAGTTTCTAGGCTCTCTATACATCCTCCTCTCCTTGGCCAAAACACCCCTCAACAATGAGAGTGAAGGAAGAAATAGGGAGAGATGGGGGGTATGGGGAAGGCCAAATACCATGACCCTTCATTTCCCCTTCCTCGACCTTCTTTCCTTCTTTTTCTAATTGTCATTTGATTTATTTTTTCCTTTCACACTCATTTTTGTCTTATTCAACTCTACAATTGCAGTGATTTACATAGCTTGCTTAACCTTCATTAATTGTTGAATTAGATTGCAAGTATCGAGTCTTACCCATTCATTGATTCAGATCCATTTTGGATCATACACTCATATGGTATTTATTCTCTTAGACTATTGGGTGGAATTAGCTTGAAGGAGAGTAAAATATTATTGTTGTAATTTAATATTTTAGATCAACTAGAAGGTTGAAATTTCAAAGGGATTAGATATAGGAAACCTCAAGTAAATGAGGTGAAATTCTAGAATTACATTAATATGTTGAAAAATTGATGCATGTAGGTAAATTTAAATATTTACAGCATACAACCAACATACCAATACATCTTGCATATATCAGGATCACTTAAAGTGAGACAATCACGGAGAGAACACAAGTATACCCTAGGAAACCCTCTTGGGGTAGAAAACCCAGCCAAAACTTTTCTTTAGATTCTTCAACAAAGTACAATACCAGTACAAGACTTTAGAGTAATGAGCTAGGACTCAGAGGGTTCACACAATACCTATGTTTCAACACTAACAAACTTCACAAATAGTTGAAATAACACTTATAGTAACAGCTTGACAAACTCACCAAAAGATAACTGACTTTCCTTCTTGTTGTAGCAGAGTTATGGCAGCTTTAACATAGTATTTGTAGCAGTCTTATATCATAAAGGAACAACATAAGACTTCAACAAGAATAGAGTGCTTGTATTAGCAGTATACTTCAACAACTAGCTGCCATATACCAGCAGAAGACTCCAGCAACTAGCAGCCATATACCAACAGAAAAATCCAATAGATATCAGTCATATACCAGCATAAAATACTTCAGCAAATAGATGCCTTGCCTCAACAGAAGACTCCAGCAAAACAAAGGTATGTAAATGGTAAGTGAATGCCCCTTTTTATAGGTTGGTTTGGCTGCCCTAACCAGCGCCCTAAGAATGTATGAAAGTTGTATAACAGTTGTCATACCTGCCCTCCTTTGGCTGCCAAGAGTCACCTCCTAAAGTTCCCAAGAGCCACCTCCTAAAGTTCCAAAGAGCCACCTCCTAATGCTCTCAAATGTCACTTCCTTTCTCTCTTATAGAGGCTACCCTAAATTGTTGTCTTAGGATTGTATGACAGTTGTTTTACAGCTGTCATACCACCACCCTAAGCAACCCCCCTAAGCTAGCCACTCCAACCATCCTAAGCAGCCTCCCTAAGCTAGCCACTACAACCTCCCTAAGCAACCCTCTTAGAGGTGTTATGAGGTTGA
>ML824755.1:73071-87195 GCA_009831015.1 Picea engelmannii | reverse complement strand
ACAACTCTCATCAGCCACAGTTCTTAGACGAAGCAGGGGCTACCACAAGATATAAGAGAGGCCACCCAAAGAAAATGCATCGGGTGTGGAAACCAAAGAGAAAACAATCGAGACTTGTAATGGAAATGGATGTGGGGCTTTCCAAAGTGTGTAACTTAGCTCTCTACGCCTTAGTAGGAAGGGTTGCTTACAAGGAGTGTTGTAGTCAATAGTTGGAAGTTTGGATGAAAGAAGTATGGGAACCGGTTCTGGGTTATACTCCAGAGCTCCTTACCCTTCCTAGGGGGTGGCTAGGATTCATTTTCAAGAACCCTGAGGACACTGACTGTATTCTGAATAGGTTTTGGGGTTATAGTGGGGGTAGTCTGATGCTTAAGAGGTGGAGGCTTGGGTTCAATCCAGACACGAAGTATTTTAGTTTTTATCATATTTGGGTCCTTCTGCCCGAGCTCCCACTTCAGATGTGGAACCAAAAGGCCCTTGAGTTGATTGGAAATTCTATTGGTCGCTTCCTGCGGGTGCATGAACAGGCACTTGGTGTGTCGGATAAAAGGATGGCAAAGGTTTTAGTTGAAGTAGACATTCTTGCAGGGTTGCTTGAATCTTTGGATATAGAATGGAGGGGTATTATGTTTGGCCAATGGCTAGATTATTTAGGAATCCCGTTTCGTTGCTTGGTTTGTCGTAGGACTGGGCACCTGCGTAGATATCGCTAAAAGTTTACCCCTGTTCATTTAGAGGAGGACCCTGTGGAGGATATCCAGTTTGACAACTACTCACCACTGTGGGATTCTCCAGACATGGGAGCTTTCTCTCATCTGGCGCTAGGGATCAACTCTGACATGGAGGACTCTTCGTAGATAGGTATGTTAAAAAAGTTTTGTCCTTTAATTTATAATTCTCTGTCAACTTGGGAGAGAGAGACTATTGAGTCTTTGGTTCGAGAGGGTTCGGATACTCAATGCTTTAGTGGTGGGAAGCCGGTATTGGAATCTGTACAGTTTCTACCTTCATCTCCTTCTCGGACGACCGTCCCTGAGGACTCTGTCATGTCTCCTCCTTTGCCTTCCGAGTTTCCTACTGTTTCTACAGAAGCGAAGGACTCCACCATCCGTCCGGGATGTCTTGAGATGGGGTTAAGTGACAATGCTTTGGAACACTTACTTACCACTCTTATCCTGGGCTCTACGAAAGTTCCTAGCTCTATAAACATTCCTACATATTTGGTGAACTCCATAGTCCAACCTACAAACCATTTGGTAGAGAGACTTGGTTCTTCGAGAAAAGGGATGGACCTCGTGAATGACCCTTCATGGTCTTGGGGTTTAGGGATGGAGCTGTCTCCCATAAAAATGCAAAGTGCACGTAAAAAGGCTTGCGGTGGGGGTTTGAGCTCGGCTACACAGACTACTGTTTCTGATATAGGGGCGCTTAGAGGATTAAAATCCCTTGCCCGGGCAAAGTCATGATCCTGCTATCCCTCAACATAAGAGGGGTAGGAGGACCCCTAAAATTAGCCTCCTTGAAAAGACTTTTAGAGAAAACTCATCCTGCGGTTGTATTACTACAAGAAACCTTGGTGGATTCTAGAAAAGCCAGGAACTTCATGAATTTGCTCAGGCCCGATTGGTTGGTGTGTGCGGTTAGTGTGGTAGGAACATCGAGTGGGTTGCTGGCAACTTGGGATTCTACTATGTTCGAGCTTTCACCAGTCCTAAGTCTTGGCGGGATTTTTTTGACAGGTATGTGCTTGGAGACAAAAGGAAAACTTGCTATATTGAACACCTATGGGCCTTGCAACGAAATGCAGACAATTCTGGGAAAAGCTTGACAATGTCGGTATATTGGCTACGAAAGACCTGATCTTGGTGGGGGACCTGAATTTTACGACCATTGCAGAGGAGATTTGGGGAAAAAACGCACTGTCAAACCCCTTGGCGGCCTTTTTTAAACAATTATTTACAAAAAACCACTTGGTTGATGTATCTCCGGACGTGGTGGTTCCAACGTGGAGGAATGGGAGATTTGGCTTGGAAGGGATATCAAAGTGACTTGACAGATTCTATGTGGTAGAAGGACTATTCACATCATCTAGTAGAATTCGAGCATGGGTAGATTACCCACACCTATCAGACCACATGCCTATTTGTCTGTAGATGGGGGAAAATAGAATAGGGGCTGCCTACCCTTTCAATTTCAATCCATCCTGGATACATGAAGCGTCCTATGATACTATGGTTAGAGAAATATGGAATGATTTATCAAATCAGAATCTGGATGGCACACGAGATTGTCTGATTAGTAAGCTTAATTGTCTCAGACTTCGCTCGAAAACTTGGTTAAGAGAAAAGCGAAACAGGGAGAAGGAAGAGATGAATAGTATCTAGAGATATTTAGATTTACTCTATCGCTCAAAGATGCAGGACTGGCTGGTAGAAGATTATGAGATTAAAGTTAAAAAGCTAGAAACAACCCGTACTAAAAAGTTATTGGAGGAAGAGGAACGGTGGAGATTGAAAAGTCGGGCTATATGGATATCTAGTGGAGACAAGAATACAAAGTTTTTTCATCAATTTGCTAGTAAGCGTAGAAACAAAAAGCACTTGTGGGAGATACATGATGAGGAGGGAAGGATCTATAAAAAATAGGGAGATATAAAATCTTCGGCTATTAAATATTTTAAATCTTTCTATCAGGCGGAGGGACAGATTGATATAGCTGATCAGGTTGATCGTACTAGGCTCTTTCCTTGTATGGTTACGGAGGAGGAGTTAAAGGAGCTGGAAAAACCGTGCTCCAAGGAAGAGGTTCTGGAGGTTCTAAAGGTCTTTACAAAGGAAAAGAGCTCGGGGCCCGATGGGTGGTCAGTTGAATTCTATCTTCATTATTTTGATTTAGTTGGTCAGGATTTGTGTGATATGGTGGAGGAGATGAGGAACAAAGGAGAAGTAAATAAGAAAATCAATTCCACCTTTATAGTGCTAATACCAAAGGCAAATCTTGCCAGGAAATTTGAGGACTTTCGCTCTATCGCTCTATGTAACTTATGTTACAAATTCATTACAAAAATCATAGTGCGGAGGATCCAACCCATTTTATCTCGAACTCTATCTGAAGAGCAGTTGGGATTCCTAAAGGGAAGATAGATTCTGGATGCAATTGGTGTTGGTTTTACCTCATATGAAATATGATCGATATTCGATATGTTATTACAATGTTGTGTGTTCCATATATAGGGAACATAAGGTGACAATCCATCAACACTCCCTCTCAACGARGGAGACATTCTGCAACATGCCAATCTTATCTTTGAAGTATACAAACTTTACGCTAGACACATGACACTTGTATGTTAGTCTTGGGAGACATCTCTCTCCCACCTGAACCAATTAWCTCTCTCTAAGATTAGGTTCACTTTGGGTTCGCATGTAATATCATATAGCATCTTGTGTCTTTATCAGTCCTTGTCAAGTCACCATGASTAGGACAAAGAACACACCAAGATCTTTCACCACAKRCACACACCTATGAGTGAATGTCRGCTTGATGCTAACTGACACGTGGAAAGCACTTCAAGCACCTCRAGTCCATATTATTCCTTSTCATGATCAAGGAAGGACTACGTCTGGGCCCATTTACCATAAGAGCACCTTTATGATAAATGTATTCTATCTCCCTTGCTTTGTCGCCCAATCTAGGAGAAGTTTCGTCTGATGCTGAAACATTAACACTCCCTCTTAGCTAGGGAGGTATCTTTCCATAGTAGTACACAAATACTATCCAGAGACTCACAGTCTCCGCCAGTGGTACACAACCACCATAGTAGAAAAAGATTTGTCACACATGGCACTCCCATGTGGACTTCTAGAGGCTACACCCTCTAGAAACACTAGGGTCCTCATGAGACGTGTCCTCATGTGCTCTCCACAAGGGACGTTGGGTTATAAGCCCAACCACACTTACCCTTCTCGGACAAGTGCCCCACTTATCCCTTCTCGGATAAGTGTTCTCATAGATCAAATCAACTCAATTCATAGAGGAGTACGATCTGGAGAAAGTTTGTCACACATGGCACTCCATGTGGACTTCTAGAAGCTACACCCTCTAGAAACACTAGGGTCAACTCCCATAGTGTGTGACATCAAGGGTCAACTCCCTTGACATGTCCTCATGTGCTCTCCACATGGGACGTTGGGTTATAAGCCCGACCACACTTATCCCTTCTCGGATAAGTGTTCTCACAGATCAACTCAACTCAATTCATAGAGGAGTACGATATGGAGGAAGTTTGTCACACATGGCACTCCATGTGGACTTTTAGAGGCTACACCCTCTAGAAACACTAGGGTCAACTCCCATAGTGTGTGACCTCAACTGAGATTTCTTGCGCCTCATTCTTCTTCATTGTGGTTTTGGGAGGATCACCACTACCTGGATCATGGGATGTTTATCTTCAACGGGTTTTGCTTTTTTGATTAACGGGAAAGCTACAAATTTTTTCCATTGCGGGCGTGGTTTGCGCCAGGGTTGCCCCTTATCTCCTTTTTTATTTATTCTCGTGTTGGAAGGACTTAACATCTTGTTAAAATAGGGTCCAAAAAAAGGAATTCTGTTTGGGATCAAAGTATCTAGGATGATAAAGATATTACACTTTCTATTCGTGGATGACGTGATCATCATGACGAATGCGAAGTTGGCAGTATGGACAGAGATACAAAAAATCTTATCTATCTTCTACAAAGCTACATGTTTAAGAATAAATGTTCAAAAGTCTAGTTTTCATCACTCGGGTGTTCAAAATGAAGTATCAGAGGCGCTGAATATTCTTTACTAGATAGAATCTACAGACTTATCAGGGGGATTCAATTATTTATGCTACTTCTTAAAACCAACTAGCTACAGATTGATGGACTGGAATTGGCTCATTGAAAAATTTAAACGAAGAATAAATCTTTGGTGTTATAGGTTGTTAACACTGGGAGGAAGATATATACTCGCAAAGGCTCTTCTGGAAAGTTTGCCAGTTTATTGGTTGGCAACATGACACATTCCTTTGTCGGTATTGAACAAAATTAGGCAATTGATCTTTTCTTTTCTTTGGTCAGGTAACAAGCAGAAAATGAGCTACCATTTGTGTAGATGGGAATCTGTCGCAAAGCCAAAATCTTTGGGTGGATGGGGCTTGAGAAATCTATATATTTTCTATAAGGCGTTGGCCGCGAATACTCTTTGGAGAGTTTTGGAGACTGGTCAAAGATAAGTACCTATCACAGGAACAAGTGCATCTGTGGCTTAGAACAACATCGACGCACATGCCCGACGGGTCCCAAACATGGAAAAATTTATTAAATGCTCTTCCGATCATCCTCCATTGGATAGCATGGAATCTAGGATTCGGGAAGTCAATTTTTCTCGGGCGAGATATCATTCTGGGTTTGGGAAACGATTCTCTGCTTTCCACCAGTCTCATTGATAAGTTAAATAATCATAGAATTTTATATCTATATCAAGCGAGACATGTCCCATCGAGGGGATATTTCTTTACAGATTGGGTGGGTGGTGACAATCTGGAGCTCGAGGAGGATGAAGCAGCTGAATGGAAAAAGTTCAGAAAGAACTTAATTGATGCGGACATCAATCTTTAGGATCGTCCAGACTCTCTCATAAGGAGTGGAGGAGATAAAACAAGACAACTCACGACAAAAAATGTATATGAAGCGGTGGCAGCAAAAATCTGGACATCAAAACTAGGAGGATGGCGCAAATAGATTTGGAAATGGGATTGCCCCATAAAAATTAAGATTTTTATTTGGTTGTTAGTGGAAAACAAGCTTCTCACTTGGGAGAACCTTCAAAAGCGAGGATGGGAGGGACCTAGCATATGTATCCTCTGCAACTCATCAAGCAAAACAGGTCATCATCTTTTTGTGAGTTGCCTATTTACTCTTGATGTCTGGAAAGCGGTTTCTAATATCCTAAAAGTAACAAAGGAATGGGGTGGCTTAACGGTTAACATATGTTTTGACAATTGGATAAAATCCAACCCTTCTCATTCAACGATGCCAGCTTTTATCAGTTGGTATATATGGAAAGAAAGAAATCTAACGATCTTTGATGCAGGGCATCCATCCATATAGAGGGTAGTTATTAAAGTTTTAAGTGTTGTTAACACTTATGTTAAAAAAGTTAAAGTTCCCCCCGCACACAGATCAAAAGGTATTCTTCCAACTGGAAGAGCTATCGGGTGGTTTGATGGAGCGTCCCAACTCGACGGCAATATCAGTGGGGCTAGAGGAAAGATTATGAAAAATTATCATACATCCTTGTACATGGTGCATAGATTGGGCATTGATGACATACATCTGTTGGGTGATTCAAAGATTGTAATAGGTGGGCTCAACAAGAAGACAACTCTCCAGGTGGTGCCACTGGAAAGATGGAAGGAAATAATTGAAGAGCTATTTGAGCATTTTAGGAAGTTGTCATTTGCACACATTTTCAGAGAAGATAATAAGGTGGAAGATGTCTTATCAAAAAAGGCCCTCTCTAAGATTCCACGACAAATAGTATACTCTCTGTGGGAGGAGGGCATTGAGGGTCCTTCTTATTTTGTGAACTTATTCTAATTGTAGTTTTAGGTTCAGTTTTCCTTTGGTTGTCTTTTTGGACATGTATCTTTGAGTTTACTCTCAATAGACTTTGGTCATGGGTATGTTTTGATGTGTTTTTGGCATAGATATGTCGAGTTTTGAAGGCTATGAGTAGTTTTTTGATCCAGACTTTTTAGCGAAAAAGCTGGCTGTAAAGAAAAATATTATATTTTTATGAATATAAAGAGGAATTTTTTCTGTGGAAAAAAAAAGGTTATGTTTCCTCTGTATTATTTGCTTTGCATCTCTTTATTTAATTTCTACTATGCATAAGTAAAACCATGTAAAGTGAATTTAAAGCCATTTGCTAAAAAAAAATCGATCAATTTGGTTATTATTTTTAACTAAAATTTTTTAATACTATATGTACAATGACTATGTTTCCTTATTTGCTTTGCATCTCTTTATTTAATTTCTACTATGCATAACTGAAACCATGTAAAGTGAATTTAAATCCATTTGCTAAAAAAATTGGTCAATTTGGTTATTATTTTTAACTAAAATTTTTAAATGTTTTATTTTACTATTATATTGTTCATATTTATATATTTATATGGTATCTTTTAACATTTTTATACTATTTCAAAATTTATTTTAGTATTATATTGTTTAGAATTATATATTTATATGATATCTTTTAACATTTTTGTACTCTTTCAAAATTTACTTGATTAATAAAATGCAAAGTGCATAAACATTTAGGTGAAATAGTAAGTTTATAACATGGTTCTAAATAAGAAATAAGAAAGATGCATTTAACATAGGAATTCTATGCTACATAAATAAAAAGATATATCTAACATAGGAATTCTATGCAACATAATGATGTGTAAGAATTCTATGCAACATAATGATTTGTAATAGATGATATATATTGTATATATTTAAGGTATAAACATTTATGTATTGTTTAATAATTAAAATTGTTGATATATAATACACAAAGGTATAAACATATATTAAAATGTGGCATATGATCATCATTTTAGAGGGGAGAGTGCAGATTATTGGAATTTTTTTGTTGTTGCGACAATGGAGTGTTGGTTGCATTTGATTAAACAAGTGCAAGTTTAGGAGACATGGACATAAACCAAATTCGATGCCAACTTAAATATGTTGGTAGCATTCGAGGATTATTGAGTTGGACTATAGTTCCTTCAAATGTGTGATTTTCAAATGCAAATAACATAGCAATTTTGATAGGAGATATGTTACTCATGATCTCAATAGTAATTTATATGCTTTTGACACGTCAAATGATGAACAATATATATTTTTATATTGTCAATTTTGGATTGCAAACCAGATCCATCATCAAGACAAGTAGTCGACATGAGAGGATAGCCATCCTGGCAATACCGTTTTGTGACCACATCCACAAAAAATCCCCAAGTGGGATCGACCCCATATATTCTAGATTCCTTCGTGGAACTTTGCTCCTAGTAAGTTTCTCGCCAATGTTTGACATGGGGGAGATCCTTGAGGAGTGCAAAGGTGATCTTTTCCCTGTCGAAATTTTTTTGAACAAAGAAATAACTTTCTAATAGATTTAACCATTTTTCTAAGGAATCCGCATCTATCTGACCTTCAAATATGGGAATATCAAAATTAACTTGTACCTTGAAATGAGAGGTTCCTCCAAAATGACATCTTGATGAAGATGCACCTATTGCTATCGGCAGGCATTGAAGGACGTGTGTAAAATTTTCCATCATTTTTTCCTTTTGTCGTGCGAGAGCTTGCTCACGCAACATGTTAATATAATATTTTGCTCTGTCGTTTTTTTTTCTACCACCATCTAGGGTTTCTTGGGCGTGTGAGAGTGATTGTCCTCAAGAAAGACATGCTCGAGACCCAACTGGCTATACTTGAACCTCATTGGGGACATGCGTTGAAAAACGATCAAGAGCAGCCTGCTTTGATACCATTGATCCAGATTATTTTCGGAACGAAATGAAAACAAAGATATTACAATGAAATACTCATGAAAATTGTTTGAAACATAGAAATACAATAATGCATGATTTTTATTAATGAAAGAATTGTAAAGAGACAGCAAAAATATAGAGTGCAAGACTCGCTAGAATGGTGGCAACCTTATATTTGAGAAGAGATGTGATGACTACGCTCATTTACAAGAAGATGATTACAATGAGGCTCTGAAGGTCTTTTTATGATAAACATGAATGCCAAAACCTTAGACATCCAAAAACCTAGCCCTAGGAGATGAAATGCCAAAAGTCATGTGGGCCTCGTTGGGATAAGTTGGTACATTAACTTCTCAGGGTCGTAAATTTTGCATATGATCTCCGTTTGAGGCGCGTGATAGCTCGTTGGAAAGGCCTTTTTGAGGAGTACACATTATGTTGTCAAACTCAAACTCTGTGTAAATTTGACTATGGCAAGCCAATAAAACACTGTTTAGAGCCGCAAAACGGCCTTGGAAGTATAGAAATATGTACTAACATGAAAACTTCCAAAATAAGTCAGTTAGAATAGGTGGTCGACCACCAATACCCACCTAGATGCTATGTAGGGCTTCAGGAAAACTCCGTAAGTGTAGAACCCACAGTTACAAAGTAATGTCCCCATTACAGAGAAACATGTTGAACTAAAATTTTTCCAGATGAGCCAGTTGGAATATGGAACATGAGGGTGGGTTTGTGAATGGGTGCGACGCACCCAAGAGATATGATGTTCCGCATAAGTGAGTCTCAGAGTGGATATTAAAGCAAGGGAACATAACCAAGGGAAGCTTAAAGCATTTATGGCAAGAGATTTGGAGAGCAGGTCTGCGATAACAAATTGAGGTAGAGTTGCCAAGGTGGAAGACAAGTAGCCAAGAGTTGGACATTTTGGAAGGTTTTGAGGAAGTCTGAAAACACTGGTCTGTATAGGCGTTTGCCATATTTTATGTCCTTACCCATTTTCGGTTGTTAGCATCACCTGTGCGTTAGCCGAATTCTGTTGTTGACATCACCTATGTTCGTTTGACATAATAGATGAATTGAACATAACGTAAATCATCCGTTAAATATCAGTATGTGTTATTGTCGCTTCCGCAAGAATATGTGTTTGTACAAAATGTTAATGTCTAGTTAAAATTGCATTAGAAATATAGACATACATATATATATGTGTGTGTGTGTGTGTGCTCGAGCATGTTAGTTTTCGAGGTGATGTCGCCTGGCCTATTGGTTTAAGGTTGTAAAGGTCACAAAAATAGTGTCACAAAAGAAAG
This sequence comes from Picea engelmannii, assembly GCA_009831015.1. Lineage (NCBI taxonomy): Eukaryota > Viridiplantae > Streptophyta > Pinopsida > Pinales > Pinaceae > Picea > Picea engelmannii. The sequence continues at coordinate 77,304 of ML824755.1, read as the reverse complement.
ATGTTTCCACTGTGGTGCTGCTTGGCCCGTCGGGTGGCTGGGGATGTTACAAATTGGTATCAAAGCCAAGGTTTCGACAATGAACTTGGATGGGCCATGTTAATGTTTAACGAAACAAAGATTTCAGAGTGAATTTTTGTCGAAAGGGACAAAATTCGAAGTTTAGAGCGTCCTTAGGTGCCAAGAGAATACCTTGGCTGTCTTATGAAGCTCAGAAGGTTTAACGGTTTATGGAATGGCAAGAGAGAAGGAAGCTGCAACAACCGTTGTGTTGGGCCGCAAGGTTTGAAATTTTGGTCGTAGGATCTGTTCGGGAGAAGGCAGACCCTTCAAAGTCGTCAGATATAGAGAAGGTGCAGGAAAATTAAACCCCTAAGTCCTTCAGACTTCGCGACTTCGACAAAGCTTATGTGTTATAAGAAAAAGAGGTCGAAGCCTAAAGTTTTGAAGTTTCGAAGGGGATCTACACCGTAGATCTGGGGAAAATTGCTTGACTGTTCAATTGGTCGAAGTCAGATCAGAGTTGTATATCAAGCCAAGCGCAAGGGGTAAGGCGCAACAATAGATCAATGCATTCAGGAGCTCGACACTTTGGGAGAAATGAGGTGTGCTAAGGTGAATCCTTTTGAAGTCTCGAATCCCGAAATCTCGAAGTGACACAACATGATGATGTCACCCAGGGTGATGTGGACTTCCTTAGTCCTACCATGTGTCAGTCAGAATGAAACTTTGACGAACCTGGTAGACCAAAAACAATCCGACACATGGGATCATGTGCCACCACCTTAATTGTTGAAAACTGTACCGTGTCGATCTGGAAGGTAAAGTAAATCGGAAATTTGGAGTTCGAGAGATTTGAGGAATGCAAGTGTAAAATATTTAGAAGTCCTAAAGTGACGTGGCCATCACCAAGGATGACGCGAACACATGGGATGTGTACCACATGTTAATGAGTTAAGAACCTGCAGACGATAACCACTTTTGGGAAAGTAGGGTTGTGTGGGTTGAGAACTCCCGAAGGTCGAAGCGTCTGAGTCATCGTGACCATTGATAGTCGTGGACGTGCGTCAGGAGACATGACACTCCAGAGAGTTTTCACTTCGGAGGTTTGTGGCATTGAAGGCTTTGGAAACACCCAAAGCTCGAAACTCCGAAGCACGGAGTAAGCGCCTGTTGGTTTAGCACTTGGTCCCAGCCGTGGTCATATGCGAGTTATGGAATGAAGAAAAGGGGCTAGCGCAAAATGGTGAATTGTTGCAGAACATAACAGGGCTGGCAGATAGAATCATGGGTATTCTTGATCGATGTAGACCCATCGAAAATGGAGTTTGATATTCTTTCTGTTGAATCGGATTGTTTAAGTTACTCTGGAAAATTATTAAATATTGAGACAGAGTCGAATCGAGTTGTCGCATAGTACAGAGAAATGGAGGAGGCACAAGATGTTACAGTTCAGAGGATGAAGTTAGAGGAATGGATGTCCATTTGGGAATTGAATGAACAAACTCCAGTGGGCATGGAGAAGAAATAGACAAAGAAGTGAGCATGATGAAAATCATAAAGAAGTGAGCATGATGAAAATCATTAAGAATTTGCAAAAATATGTCCAAATGCACTAGGAAGATAACAAAAGGCTTATGAGAGCCAAGCAGAAATAGGGAGACTTCAATATGAAGCTGATACGAAGCCTGGAAAGAATTGAAAAGAAAATGGATAAGGAGAGTGGCTCCAGCAAATTAGAGAATCACGAGACCCTTGATGAGGAAAGAAGAGGAAGAAGCGGTAGAAGACATCACCAACACTCCCAAAGGCATTCCAAAAGGAGGCCACACAACAGTTCAAGTCCATCTCTTACCAGAAAGCATAGGAGATCTGAAGTGGATGAATTGAAGGGTGAAATGAATAAAATCAAGCCTCCTACTTTTGATGGAGAGCACAAGAAAGATGAATATGCTAAGGCATGAGGAAATATTTCCAACTGCAAAACTATTCTTCTATGCAGAGGAAATAATTTCCATCTACCAACTTAAAGGAAAGGCATCCATATGGTGGGATCAGCGTGTGCATGCGCAACACGTTAGAGAGAAGAATGTTACATGGAGGGAATTCAAGAGACATTTTGAAAAGAAGTACTTAACTAAGAGGATTATGAAAATAAAATGGAAGAGTTCTTTGAACTCAAGCTGTGATGTATGTCCATTGATGAGCATGAAAGAAGATTCTTGGACTTGTTGAAGTATGCCCCTTCATCAAGGACGAGATAGTTAAGATTTAAAGGTATTTGAGAGGGCTAGCATCTTTCATCAATGATAAAATCCAATATGATGATCCTAAAACTATGGAGGAAACCATAAGGAGAGAAAAATTCTTATTTGATCAACAAAAAGGGAAACCTATTTTCTAGAAGTCTTGTGAATACAAGAATAAGTTGAAGAGGCAGAAGGGAAACAAACCACCATTTTTCAGGAATAGTCCTCAAGGATAGCCAGTTTTGAGAGAGCCCAGGATGGCTCAAGTAGGTGGGTAAAGGCCAAGGTAGACACCTATGGAATGTTGGGGTTTTAAAGGAGATCATAGGTATAGAGATTGTCCTCACAGAAAGGACAAAGTGAGAGCTGTTCACAATGTTCAACAAGCAGAAATGATAGAGGACATGGGAAGAAGAGGACCAATGATCTATGCAGCCCTAGACAAAAAGTAAGTTGAGTTTCAATCACACATGATTGAAGTCGAAGGTATGATCGATAACCATGCCCTTACTATTTTAATTGATTCAGGGGCTACTCATAGCTATGTAGATCTTAAGGTAGTAGAAACATTTCAATTGCCAAGAAGAAAGCATGGGAAATCTTGGTTGGTAGCTGGCTATAGGAGTTAAGAGGAAAGTTGTTGAGTTGGTTAAATCATGTTGAGTGGGCATGAATGGACTGAGTACCAAGGCAGATTCGAACATCTTGCCTTTGGGATCATATGATTTCCTAATTGGTATGGATTGGTTGGACCAACATCATACCATATTAGACTGCCATAACAAGGCATTCACTTGCTTGGATGGGGAAGGAAATCAGAGAGCAGTCCAATGAATTCTCAAGGTAGTTGTTGTCAGAGAAATCTTGACAATGCAACCGAAGAAGTGTTACAGGAAGGGCTGTCAAATATTTGCAACCCATATGGAGGAAGCATCTAAGGATAAGGTGCCAAATCTGGAGGATCATGTAGTCCTAGAAGATTTTGAAGATGTGTTCAAGGAGGTAACGAGACTACCTCCAAAGAGAGATTGATTTCTTTATAAATTTAATGCCTAGAGCAGCTCCAGTATCAAAGACTCCTTACAGAATGAGTACACCGGAACTGAATGAACTGCAAATGTAGCTAGAAGAGCTTCTAAAGAAGGGGTATATAAGCCCAAGTGTTTCACCTTGGGGTGCCCCTGTCTTGTTCATGAAGAAGAAAGATGGAACATTAAGATTGTGTGTCGATTTCAGACAGTTGAACAAAGTGACTATAAAGAACAAATATTCTCTACCAAGGATTGATGATCTCTTCGATTAGTTGAAGGATGCTAGGGTATTTTCAAAGATTGATCTCAGGTCAGGATATCATCAGGTAAGGATTAAAGAGGAAGACGTCAACAACACCGCCTTCAGAACAAGGGTGGTCATTATGAGTTCACAATGGTGCCATTTGGGTTATCAAATGCCCCAACTGTTTTCATGTGCTTAATGAATGGTGTTTTTCGGGAATATTTAGAGGAGTTTGTCATTGTCTTTTTGGATGACATCCTTGTATATTCCAAGTTGGAAGAAGAAAATGAAAATCATTTGAGGATGGTGTTGCAAGAGCTAAGAGAGCATCCACTGTATGCCAAATTGAGCAAGTGCTGATTTTATCAAAACAAAATTCAATATTTGTGGAATATCATATATGAAGAAGGGATAGCAGTGGACCCTGAAAAGATTGAGGCCATAAAAGGATGGACAACACCTAAGAATGTGAAAAAAAACATATCCTTCATGGGTCTAGCTGGCTACTACATAAGGTTCATTGCATGGTTTTCAGGAATAACTCACCCCATCGCTTCCTTGCAAAGGAAGGGGAAAAATTTTCAATGGACAGAAGAATGTGAAATGAGCTTCCAACAATTGAAGCAGTTGTTAACCAGTGCTCCAATTCTGAAGATTGCGGATCCAGATGAAGATTTCATGGTTTTCACTGATGCGTGCAAAGGACTAG
>ML824754.1:37741-58946 GCA_009831015.1 Picea engelmannii | reverse complement strand
CGAAAATAGAAATTTCTCCAACAACCCCCATGAACATCACTATGGATTAAAAAATGAGTCCCGTCTACTAGGCCATATTAAGTACTCATGTACAATGCAACTAATGAACACTGAATAAAAGTGAGGAAAGAGGGAAAACCATGTGGGAACAAAAGCCCCCCTCAAAAGATAATGTATCAAAAGAAGAAAATGGTAGTTGATAGGAAATTGTGTTCTTCACTACAAGATGATCCCACAATGTCTGAAACTTCTGCTCACTGAAATTCTTCGTGAATATGTAGAAATATTTATGGATCTAAATAAGTCTTTTGGAAACCTATCGGGTCTTGTACATCTTGATACCGTGGACCCATCTGCAACTGAAAATATTACTTTATGGTGGAAGTGGAAGCATATGCCAAGTCTGATTCTGTAGGAGTGATTCATACTCCTTCTGCATGGCTTCTTTCCATAATAGATCTCCCACAAACCTATTTTATGTTTGTGGATCAATAGATTGAACCATATAGCAATGCATGGGAATCATAGGTTTTGAAGATGAAAATACATGAGAAGGCTCCTCATGCTGAGATTGAGTCCTCCTCGAATCCAATGGATTCCCTACAAGGTTTCCTGCTTCCTGAAGTGTGGTCTGTGCCTTCTTGGGCATCTGTTGAAGCTTTGGCATTGGCTTCTTATCTAGCTGTACTACCTGCTTATTTCCATGTACAAAATTTGAGTTTATGGAATCATCTCTAATGTATGAAACTGATGGAAGCACAAGAGTATATTCATATTTCATTAGAGTGATGAAATTACTAAGACAACTAAGAGGGGGGGGGTGAATTAGTTGTTACTGTGCTTAAACAATTTTATGTCTATAAAAATATTGTTACTCTTCTCCAATTGATAATCAAGATTATGAAAGACATAAACAACAGAAATAGTAAACATCAATCACACACATGATAAACAAAGAGACATATATTCATAAGGAAACCCATAAAGGGAGAAAACCTCTTCTTCTTAGAATGATAGGCAATCTTTTATGTTTCTGTACATCATTTATCTTTGAGCACCAACTTAAAATGAGACTACAATCTCTTCTTTAACAAGATAGAACTTGTGGAGAGCACCAACCCTCAAGTTTCTCTAACACCCACTAGAAAGAAGCATATTTACTCCTTGTGATCTCCAACACCAATTGAATGGAAGCACCTACTTCCACTTATACAAGCACCAACTTGCACACATAAAACTCTTAGTTTTCCCTAGCACCACCCTACCACCCTATTTTCTAGCCACAACTAGATGGAAGCTACAACTCCCAGTATTCAAGCATCAACTTGAATAAAAAAGGACCACAATCCTTCCTAGCACCACCCTGCCACCCTGATTATAAAACTTTTCTTGAATAATACCTTACAACAATACAGATATGTCAATGCTTACCATTTCTTCTCTTTTCTGCAATTCTTCTCTGCTTCTGTTATGCAATTCTGCTCTGCTTCTGTTCTGCAATTCTACTCTGCTTCTATTTGTTCATACTCGGCTCCAATTGCTGTCACTTACCATCTGATCTTTCTCTATTCTTCTCATGCTCTTAGGTTCTCATACATTCTGATCTTTTCACCATTTCTTCTCTGTCCCACGTCTGTTCTTCATCTCTAAATTTCTTCTCACTCTGTTCATACTGTAATTTTCATTTCATACAGTTCAACTCATTTTGCAGAGAAAACAACCAACACAACTTTGTCATAGCATTTTTCTTTTATAATTTCATTCATGATCCGTTACACTACGAATATCCAACGCCCAAGAACAATGATTGAGTTCATATAATGAAATCATAACTGATCAAGAAATCACAAAGTGAAGCATCAACCCTTCGATTAGATTGCCTATTTAATATGCGTTGTTGGATTATACATGCATAGGCTTGTATCGGGTGCAAAATTCCTCTCCACATGACCACTGCCTATGAACACACACCAAAAAAAAGGGCGCTTCGCGACTTCGCGCTTTAGCTATTTTGTTGTGAGTCACCTCGACTCTCCCAACTCTTGATATCTGAAGTAGAGCCTAGTGACACTAGCTCCTTCCCTTAATCTCTGTTGATGTGACCTCTTGCTATGACTTGGGGCCATGCACTTCGGGAATTCACGTTTCATGAACTCGTGAGTTAGCTCTCCTCCTTTCTCCAAAGTCCAAACTCCTGAACTCTGTGTCAGATCAACGGTCCATAATATTCTGTGATTCAATGTCCCAGATCTCCTCTTCACACTTCGAAACTTTGCGTTTCACAATGTCAGAAGTTAGATCGCCTCCTTTCTTCTGTTTCCTGATTTCTGAACTCCGCTCTTGTCTGATCGACAGCCCATGACATTCCTCTGATTGACGGTTTAGATATCTTCTTCACGAATCGACGACCCATGACATTCCTCTGATCGACGATCCAGATATATTCTTCGTGAATCGATGGCCTAGGACATTCCTCTAATCGACAGTCCAGATATCTTCTTCGCGAATTGATAGCCCACAACATTCCTTCCCGCTCTTGTCCCTTCGTAGTTGACATCAATGAAAACATTGACAACACACCAAACAACTTGCCAACGATCTCCGCCAACAATCTCCCCATTCGACATTGATGGAAACTTTCTGCATTCTAGAAATTATGCAATAGTATCTTTCCTTATCTCCCTTTGACATTGATGACAAAGGAAACACACTCCCCCTTTCATATATGAATGGAAAAAACCAAAACTATATTCACCAAAAATACAACAGATATTCAATAAGTACCCCCCCTGACAAGGTGAACAAATTAGGTGAAAGAAGAAATGACCCCCAACTTCTGACGAAGATATTCAAATGGTGTCTTTGCTAATGGTTTATTAAAGATATCAACTATCTATTTTGTGGAAGAAATATAATTAAGCTGAACAACTCTGTTTGTAACCTTCAAATCTGCAAGTGTTTGTATCATCCATAATATCCAAGTGCAAAAAGTAGCAACAACAATGTACTTTGCCTTTGTAGTTGAAAAATAAATAGATCCTTGCTTCTTACTAATTCATGCTACTAATGAATCACCTAAGAAGAATGCACCTCCATTGGTGCTCTTTCTCTCATCCAAACAATTTTCCCAATCAGCATCTGAATATGCAGTTAATTGAAAATTCTGATTTCGAGGATACCAAAGACCATAAGTCATTGTACCCTTCAAATATTTGAATATCCTCTTGACAACTACTAAATGACTTTTCTTAGGAGAAGACTGATAACGACCTACCATTCCAACAACTTGCATTATATTAGGACGAGATGTTGTGATGTACAAAATATTTCTTATCATTGATCGTTATCTTCTTTGATCAACATCAGGTGAAATATCATCTTTACTGAGCTTGCAACCAACTACCATAGGTGTACTAACAAGAGAGGAATATTCCATCTGAAACTTCTTCAACATCTCTTTCAAATACTTTTCTTGAGAGATAAATAACCCTGCAGAACTCTGATTGATTTGAAAACCAAGAAAATATGACAATTCTCCTATCATGGACATCTCAAAATCAGTTTGCATAGAATTAGAAAACCACTGAACAAAAGGGTTATTAGTACATCCAAAAATAATGTCATCTATATAAACCAAAACAACTAATAAATCGTCACCTTCAGACTTAATGTATATATTATTGTCAACAATACCTTTCTTGAACCCTTTGTCCTGTAGGAATTTGTCCAGTCTATAATACCAGGCTTGTGGTGCCTGTTTCAGTCCATACAATTCCTTTTTCAACTTACAAACATAGTCAGGATTATCTGTCAGTGAAAATCCTTTAGTTTTCTCCATATATACTTCTTCTTCTAGATCTCCATTAAGAAATGATGACTTAACATCCATCTGATATACTTTAAAGTTCTTATGACATGCATAGGCAAGAAACATCCTGATGGCTTCTAATCTTGCCGCTGGTGCAAAGGTTTCATCAAAATCCTGTCCTTCAACTTGTGCATACCCCTTACAGACCAATCTGGCTTAATTCCTAACAATTTGTCCTTGTTCATTCATTTTATTCTTAAACACCCATTTGGAACCTATTACATTCTTATCTGTAGGTCTAGGAACAAATTCCCAAGTATTGTTCTTCTCAATTTGATCAAGATCTTCATTCATAACTCTAATCCAATCGTCATGTTTGTTGGCTTCATCAAATTTTTTAGGTTCAATCATAGATAGGAAAGCAATCTGAGATTGTCCTAAGTCTTTAATTAATTGCCTTCTTGTCTGAACTCCTTTATTCATATCACCAATTATCTGCTTTTTAGGATGATTCTTTCTAACAATTCTGAGAGGTGGTTTTGTTTCTGTCTGCTGATTTGAGTCTACCTAAGTATTTGTATCTTCATCTGACTTAGAGTCTTCTCTTTTGGATTCTTGGACTTGTTCATCTTCAACTTCAACTATATCCTCTGTTGTTGATTCAACATTGCTTACATCTCGTACCAGGATTTCTTCTTCAACTTTTATGTCAATACAATCAACCAATTTATGCAGCCTCTTATTATAGCATATGTATCCTTTATTGTTTGTAGCATACCCTAAGACGATACCTTCATCAGCCCTGTCATCATATTTTCCAAGATTTTCATCATTATTCTTGATATAACACTTACTCCCAAAGACTTTAAAATGCTTGATTGAAGCAGGTCTTCCAAACTATAGTTCATAAGGAGTCTTGTCACTATGTGTCCTGAGATGAGATTTGTTAAGAATATGTATAGCTATATGAATTGATTCTACCCAATATGTATGACCAATATTCCTTTCATTCATCATTGATCTTGCCATTTGTTGAACTGATCTATTCTGCCTCTCAACTACTACATTTTGTTGTGGAGTCTTTGGAATAGTATACTCTCTTTTGATCCCACGTTTATCAAAAAAATATTTGAAGTCCCCTAAACTAAACTCTCCTCCTCTATCAGACTTTACTTCCTTCAATCTTTTTCTTGTTTGATTCTCATTCAGAGCCTTAAACACTTTGAATTTTTCAAATGCTTCAGATTTTTCTTTTAGAAAGGCAACCCACGTGAGTCTAGAATAATCATCAATAATCAACATGAAATAATTTTCTTTTCTTGTACCTTCCTTCCTTGATGGTCCACATAAATCCATATGTACTAACTAAAGAGGTTTCTCTGTTGATGCAAAGTTCTTAGATTTAAATTGTGTCCGAGTAAGCTTTCCTATTTGGCAAGGTTTACATACAGAATCATATGGCTTTGATATCTTTGGAAGATCTTTTACCGCCCCACTGTTTCTAAGTTTGATTAAATGATCAAAATTTAGGTGTCCAAGTCTCCTATGCCATAGCCAACTTTCATCATACTTGCTTAAGTGACATTTTTCTTTTTCTTCTTTCAAAACATAGACATTGTTTTATGTTCTTATGCCTTTTGCAATCAACTATCCTGAATTCACAGATTTTATTCTACAATCTTTAGATGTGAAAACAACTTCACATCCTCTATCAAAAACTTGACTGACACTAAGAATATTATGTTTCAGACCATCTACAAACAACACATCTTGAGCTTTCCCTTTGCCATTACTTATACTTACCATTTCTTTACCTTTTATTTTTCCTGGTGCATCATTCTCAAAAGTTACATTCCCTGATTTGCTTTCACTTAGGGACATAAACTTACTTTTGTCTCCAGTCATATGTTTGGAACATCCACTATCAATATAACAAGGATCCTTTTGTCTTTTAGCAAAAAGTACTAACCCACATTTATTACTTTCTTTCTTTTTCCATATTTTGACATTTTCAGCTGAGGAATTTATTCTTGGATCAACTTTGTAATTCTTCAAATGAAAATCTAAGGCTTTGTGACCAAAATTATGACAAATGTAACATTCGGGCTCATTATACAATGGATCAAAATAATTGTTTCAATGTTGTATACTCACTGACTGTTTAGTTCTATGTTGCAACCGTTGTTCATTCTGTGACCTCCTTAGTTGCATACTTCTAAACTTAATTCCACAATTTGCAGCTTTATGACCAAAATTAGAACAATAATAATAGTAACCATAGAAAAAAATTTGATACCTGGATATTGACCTTCCTCTTGAAATTGGTTGCTTTATGTTTTGTTGGCTTTGCTCTTGTTCACAATTCAACTCATCTTTATTAACTTTTGATTGCAGAGTATGATCATAATCTGACTGCCTATTGACTTGAAATTTTATCATCTTAGTAGATTCTTTCTTTTCTGACTAACTTCTACTTGAACCAATTTCATAACCTAGACTAGTTTTTATCAATGAATATCTTTGTTTACTTAGGATGCTATTCAGTTATTCTGAGGCTTTTATACTTGACAGATTTTGGTGATACAAGGCTTGAAACTTCTCCAACTCTTTTCTAGTTTTCACTACTTCTTCTTCCAAAGATTTACATCTCACCTTATTCTATGATAATTGTTGTTTCATAATATCTTCTATTTTCTTTGCTTATTCTAATTCTACTTTTAACAAAACAAAATATTCACTTGGTTCTTTACCATTCTTTTCAAACTGCATCAACAACTGTTTTTCTTTTCTTTTCTTAAGTCTGAGTTTGTCAATCTCTTCTAAAGCATTGATTATTTCACCTTCCATATCAACCACAACTTCTTCATCATTCATGTCACTTCTTATGTATTCATCATCAAGGTCTCCTATGACCATAAGCATAAAATCATTCACTTTATCTTCACAAGATGAATTGCTATCTATGTCTTCAGAGGAGTTATCATTATTTGCACACAAACTTTTCTTTTTACTATATTTATTAAATTTGTATTGCTTTTCATCATTAGAGTTCTGGTCTTTTTTCTTGTGAGGACACTTAGATGCAAAATAACCTATCTTTCCACAGTTGAAACATTTAAATGGCAGCTTGCCTTGGTATTTTCCTGATCCTTTTTTTTAACTTTCTCACAAATTTTGCCTCAATATCATCTAATTCTGAATCAGTATTCTTGTCTTCTTTAAAAGATACTTCTCTAGTGATGGATTTATCTTTACTAATCCTCATTTCATAAGCATTCAGAGTTCCTAGGAGTTGATCATTAGGCATAATTTTAAGATCATTCAGTTCTTCTATTGCAGAAACTTTTGGATTAAATCTATCAGGCAAAGATCTTAATGTCTTCTGAACTAAAAGTTCATCTTCAATCTTCTCACCAAGACCCTTCATGGCATTCACAAGCTCCTCAACTCTTAAAAAATATTTACTAACTGTTTCATCCTCATTCATCTTTAGTTGTTCAAATTTCAATCTATATGTTTGAAGTTTGGCACCTTATACTTTCTCATTTCCTTCATAACTGCTAATACGTTTATCCCAAGTCTCTTTGGTAGATTCAAGATGCATCACCTTTACAAATTTAGCTTCAGAAAGCCAACTCAAGATAGCATTCATTTCCTTTGCATTGAAGCTAAATTATAGCTTATCATCTTTGGAATCTAACACAATAGGTTTTGTATATCCAGTCTCTACTACATCCCAAACATCAACACCTAAGGCCATAATGTATGTTCTCATTCTAAATTTCCAGAAAGAAAAATTTGTTCCATCAAACAGAGGAGGATTATTGGTTGAAGTCCCTTCATGACTTGTCATGTTTAAGCTTACAGATCTACCTTTAAATAAAAGGAACCCACTCTTATACCAATTGATGAAATTACTAAGACAACTGAGAGGGGGGGGGGTGAATGAGTTGTTATTGTGCTTAAACAATTTTATGTCTGTAAAAATATTGTTACTCTTCTCCAAATGATAATCAATATTATGAAAGACATAAACAACATAAATAGTAAACATCAATCACACAGTTGACAAACACAGAGACAAATATTCATGAGGAAACCCATAAAGGGAGAAAACCTCTTCTTCTTAGAATGATAGGTAGTCTTTTATGTTTTTTTACATCATCTATCTTTGAGAACCAACTCAAAATGAGACTACAACCTCTTCTTTAACAAGATGCAACTTGTGGAGAGCGCCAACCCTCAAGTTTCTCTAGCACTCACTAGAAAGAAACATATTCACTTCTTATGATCTCCAACACCAACTAGATGGAATCACCTACTTCCACTTATACAAGCACCAACTTGCACACATAAAACTCTTAGTTTTCCCTAGCACCACCCTACCACCCTGTTTTCTAGCCACAACTAGATGGAAGCTACAACTCCCAATATTCAAGAATCAAATTGAATAAAAGAGGACCATAGTCCTTCCTAACACTACCCTACCACCCTGATTATAAAACTTTTCTTGAATAATACCTTACAACAATACAGATATGTCAATGCTTACCATTTCTTCTCTTTTCTACAATTCTGCTCTGCTTCTGTTCTGCAATTTTGCTCTGCTTTTGTCTGCTCATACTCGGCTCCGCTTATGTTCTTCATCTCTAAATTTCTTCTCACTCTGTTCATACTGTAATTTTCATTTCATACGTTTCAACTCATTTTGCAGAAAAAACAACCAACACAACTCTATCACGACATTTTTCTTTTATACTTTCACTCATGATCCATTACACTACAAATATCCAATGCCCAAGAACAATGATTCAGTTCGTATAACTAAATCGTAACTGATCAATAAATCATGAAGTGAAACATCAACCCTTCGATCAGATTGTCTATTTAATCTGCGTCATTGGATTATACATGCATAGGCTTGTATTGGGTGAAAAATTCCTCTCCACGTGACCACTTTCTATGACCACACGCCAAACAAAAAGGCGCTTCATGACTTCGCTCTTTGGCTATTCTGTTGTGAGTCACCCCAACTCTCCCAACTCTCGATCTTCGAAGTAGATCCTAGCGACACTATCTCCTGATCTTCGAAGTAGATCCCAGCGACGTTATCTCCTTCCCTTAATATCTGCTGATGTGACCTCTTGCTATGACTTGGGGCCAAGCACTTCAGGACTTTGCGTTTCATGAGTGAGCTCTCTCCAAAGTCTGAACTACCGAAATCCATATCAGATCAACGATCCAGAATCTTCTGTGATCTGACGGCCCAGATCTCCTCTTTGCACTTTGGGACTTCGCATTTCGTGATGTCGGAAGTTACATCACCTCCCTTCTTCTATTTCCCGATTTACGAACTCTGCTCTCATCTGATCGACGACCCACGACATTCCTCTGATCGACGGTCCAGATCTCTTCTTCGTGAATCAATGGCCCACGACATTCCTCTGATCGATGGTCCAGATCTCTTCTTCGTGAATCAATGACCCATGACATTCCTCTGATCGACGGTCTAAATCTCTTCTTCACGAATCGACAACCCATGACATTCCATGACATTCCTTCCCACTCTCGTCCATTCGCAGTTGACATCAATGACAACAATGACAACACACCAAGCAACTTGCCAACGATCTCTGCCAACATGGAGGTACATGGAAAGTACTCTCCTTATGTGTAATTAGAATAGAGGAGTCATCGTCAAAAAACTTAGTGAATTTATACAACCTGGACTTGTGATCCACCTCACCAATTGCAATGATGGAATTTTCGTGCATGTCAATTACTAAAACTGAATTGAATGTAAATTCAACCTTTTTACCTTTCTGAGTGATCTGATAAACTGAGAGAAGATTCATAGAAATCTTTGGAACATGTAAAACATTCTCAAAACTTCCATTGTGGAGTTCCACTCTCCCTTCTCCTGCTACTGCTACTGGAGTATCATCCCCCATGAGAATATGAGGTATTGAGCATGGAATCAAGGAAGAGAAAACTTTCTCTTTCGATGCCATATGATGTGATGCACCAGAATATATAATCCATGAATCAGATGAGGAATTAATTGCAACAAGAGCATGATGATTACCTTTCTTAGGAGCAAGATATTCTTCCTTCTGCTTCTTGACTCCCTTTGGAATGAAGTTTCCAAGGTTGTTTTGTTGAAGTGCATGCACCATAAGATCGATTTGTTTCTTCATTCATGTGGATTCTTCATGATTCGGTTTATTGCAGTAAGTGCATTTCTTTCCCTTCTTCTTCTTCTTGGAATCTGAAGAGTCTTTGGAACTTGAAGAATCATTAAATGGTTTGGAATATCCCTCCTTCTCATTCTGTTTGGATGATTGTTTCAGGATAAATCCGTGAGTGTGGACACAAACCGATCTCCCTAGATCCACCTAGATCTAGAACAAAACAGGACAGAATAATACTCTTTCCCTAGATCTAGACTATTGAATGAACTAAGAGACAAGGATCATGAACATACCTTATGAATGCTTCCTTAGGTCTCTATTGTTCCAAGCTTCTCTCCAATGCTCTTATGCCGTTCATATTACAATAGTACAAACCAATCGAAGTGAAGGCAAATCAATATATTCAATAGCTAATCTATACATATGATCAAGGAGTTATGTAATAAAGTGACATCATCTTTATGGGAAAGGGACATATTACTGTATTAAATCGATAGAAAGTGAAATTTACAACCTGATCCTTAATGTTGTAGATCTCCTTTCGATGGATCCTAGTTCTGACACACACACTTGCTCATGCATGAAGAAAATCAACCACTTTTGATGACCTTGCTGGTGTCTCTAGCTGCTGTAGCATCAGTATTTCATACAATCTTTCACTAATTCTCCAATCAATCTCTTGCTAGTTTGCTTCTAACCTTTTCCATGAGCATTCCCCTCAATATATAGGAGAGGATAGATTAGTTACTTGGATAGGAATGATCCCAAGATATCAGGAAAACCAGTACTTAGATAACCATTCGAATGCCAACTCATTATTCTAGAAGATTCCCTTCTAGAAAGTTCGAGAATTTATCTTTTTTCCTTCCTTTAGATGATGTTCGCACCCTGATAGTTAGGTACAGTGCAAACCTCTCGCACCCCATCTTAATGCAGCCTGCGAGAATCATGCATTCTCGCAGGAAAATATATAGGTAGCCTGCGAACCTCCCTTAAAAGTATGATTTCTGGAAGCAGACAAATGTAACTTTTCTCAGGAAAGTGTTCTAGTGAAGGGCTTGCTTTTTCCACCATCATTGCATCATCATGATGACCAAAATTGTGGATAACAATGACCCTTTTCCATCATGCATGATGAGTGCATGTGATTTGGGATCTTTCATGAGGCCCATCTATATGAGTTTTGTATGCTCTTGTGTAAGAGACTCAATGAACTGAGCCAACGTAGGCATTTTCCAATTTGTTCCAAAAAGACATCTACCAGAATGGAAATTCGAGACATATACAGCGTAATCTGGTCCTAGCTTGGCCAAGATTGTTAGAATAAGTTGTTTCTCTTGTGTAGACTTGTCAATACCACATTCACCCAAGCTCAATATCAAATATTTAAATTTAGTAAAAAAATCCTGTATATTATCAAAACTTTTAGGGTCTAAGGTATTCAACTCTACCTCAAGCATATGACCTCACATCTCATCTTGCTTTCCAAAGATTCCTTCCAGGGTGGTCCAAATGTCATTTGGAGTCTTGCATGCAGCAACATGAAACCATAAATCAGTGGAGATTAACTCAAGAAGTAGTCTTGTGGCCTCATACTTACGGTTCTCCCATCTCATCTTCTCAATCGTTGATGTAGGTTCTGTTTCTGTTGCCATCGTCAAATTATACATTTCTTTCCTTCTGAGTTGGAATTCTACCTTAGGATTCCAATCAAAATAGTTGTATGGTGTGAGGATTACCACCAAGTTTGACTATATAATAGTTGTCCTATCCATCTCTCCCACTGTTTCTAAGAACCCCTAAAAATTTACTCTCAATCTACGAGTGAAAAATTAAGAAATCACGACAGAAAGGGCACTTTAAGTGAAAATTCGTATTAGTTTCAGGAGGCTATATTGCGACTTACGTTTTGAGCAAACGGTGAGGAATCGATCCAAATGGTTGAAAACCCACTTGCAGAATGGGTCGATTTACTTCTCAAGTGAGATGTTTCCTAAAAAACTTAACATTTTGGGAGAAATCACTATAGAAAGGTATGACCATGGATTCGTATCAGTTTGTCAAAACTCTGATTTTCCTTTTTCTTTGGCTTGTATGGCTTGCTCCAAGAAGCATAGATATGATACCATGTCAGTGTTTCATGGAAACCTACATAAGATACCTAGCTAAAACATACACAAACAAAGCTTATCAAGAAAATGAAGAGAGATACAACATGAAGAATGAGAATCAATGTATATTATGATCTAATCAATGAGTGAGTGATCTTGACTTATATAGGAAATGACATCCTATAGTTAGGAATGCATGCATAATAGTGATGGTATAAAATTAGAAAGTCTAAAATATAACTAGTCAGTTAACTCCCACTGAACTAGTGTTATTCCCACTGAACTAGTGTGCCAAAAATAGAAATTTCTCCAACACTTTATGCACTGCTTCATGGAGATCAAATAGATCACATCATATGGTTCTTCCTTTGGTAACTTATAGAGTTGATATTATAAAGTAATAATGACACTACAAGGCCTATATTCATAAAAAACATGACACTTACACATATATGGTTTTCCTAAAAAAACATCACAAACTTCATGGGGGGAAACATTACATGATACCTCATCTTTTAAGGGTTTGATGTTGCATTTTAGGTGATATTGTTGGTTGATGCAGATGTCTCACCCTTGGTTGAGCCAACTGATGGTGTATGGTTGAATATGTAGCGTTATTATCAAGTTCAACCTATTAACAACCTCTCCTGAGATTGGATTATTCTGGCTACCACTGTCAATAATGAAATGGAGTGGAGTCTCATTCACCCACATCTGTGAGTGGAAGAGGTGCTCTCCTTATTTGGGCTCCTCCGGTTGCTCTAGCTAAAATCTTTGGTAGTGATGGTAACATTGGGTTTTGCATCAATGATATGTCTCCTCTTTTTCGGTTTTGTATCATAGTTTGAGTAGGCATATGACCTTTTGAATTTCATGTCAGCCAACAATGACTGTTTAGAGAAACATTCATCAGTATTGTGCCAAGGGATTTTGTGGAACTGGCACCACTTTCCAGTTTCCTTCTTCAACTTCCCATTACTCTTCTTTGCTAGTGGCTTGGGTTGGTTATCCTGGGGATAGCCATCCTTTCTTTTTCCTTTGGCCTAGGAGTTAGGGCCACCCTTACCATACTTTGGTTGTTGCAGATTTGCAAACCCAAAATCCCACTTGTTCTATTGCTTAAATTTCTTCTTGATTTTGACAACATATCGATAAGCGGCTCCCAAGTATGAGATGTCCAAAAACTCCATTTTGGTTTGGATGTACATATATAGAGCCCCACGGTATTTTAGGACCAGATGCTGCTCTAAATATTTGATACCCATATTGGTGTGCAAGGTATGGAAGGTATTTGTAAACTCCGACACTATTTGGCCCTGCTCTTGGTGCAGTGTGGTCCATCTCGTGTACTGGTCATAATAATTTCCAACTAGGTAATATTGTTCCTTGAGGGAATCAACAAAATCTTCCCAAGTGGGTCCTAGCCCAAAAATTGTAGGCTCATCCTAGGAATTTTTCTCACAATAAGTCTCCCACCAATCTCTAACATGGGGAAGGGCCTTAAGGAGTGTGAAGGTAATTTTTTCATTGTTGGAAAAATTTTGGATAGAGAAATAGCCCTCTAGCATATTTAACCATTTTTCCATAGCGTTGACATCTATCTGGCTTTCAAATAAAGGACTATCAAAGTTAAATTGCACCTTGAAGGGCACCGCACCTTCGAAGTGACTATTGGTTGAAGGTGTCTCCATTGTTGTCAGTAGTCATCGAAGGATCTAGGTGAAAGTATCCATCATCTCGTTCCTTTGTCACGCGAGGGCTTCCTCGAGCAATAGTTTGAAAGGATATCCTACCCCGTGGTCCCTCTTTTCTTCCTCCATGAGAGGTTTCTTGGGTGGGAGAGAGCAGTTGTCCTCAAGAGAAACAAGCTTGAGACCTAACTCTCTATACCCTGACCTTGTCGGGGATATGCACTAAGAACGACAAGGAGGATACTACTCTGATACCATTGATCCATATTATTTTGAGAATGATATGAAAGAAGAAATATAACAAAGATATAACAAGGAAATACACAGAGATATGGAAAGGAACACAAAAATGCAATAAAGATTAAATTATATTAATGACTATCTGAAAATAAAAGACTGTAAAATGCAAAAACACACAAGCTAGAATGGTGGTAGCTTATCTCTGAGAAGAGATGTGTTGGCTATGCTCATTCACAAGACGTTGATTACAATGAGGCTCCAAAGGACTTTTTAACATAAATAAGAAATGAGAAAACCCTAAACATGTAAAACAATAACCCTGGGAAATGAAACACCAAAAGGTTTGTGGGCCCTAATGGGGTATTTGATACTCAACTTCTCGAGGGCGTAAATTTTGAATATGAAATCTATTTGGGGTGCTCGATACCTCCTCTAAAAGGTATATCTAAGGAAAACACATTTCGTTCAGCCTAGAATGTTCCCTTGGTACATGCTAGGGATTCCCGAGAAAACAAAATGTCGTTTAGGGCCTCAAAACAACCCTAGAAGTTTGGGACCCGAAAAACTGTAAAATAATTGCCAATATGGAAGACTGTAATTTGAGCTAGTGGAATAGGTGGGTAGCCACCAATGTCCACCTGGATCACATTCACACTAATACTTTTAGTTTTTTTAACATCAAATCTTATCATTATTAGTCGTAGCTTTCTATCACAACTTTCAGTTACATAACGTTGAACACCTATTAATCCACCTAAAATTTTCAAAAGATATCCAAAATTTCCACGTCGTAGCGAATGTGACTTAAATCCCCTGATGTATGATTTTTTCTTTTCCAAATTTTCAAACTTAAAAAATGATTTAAATGAAAAAATCCAAGTGGTTAATTTTGTAGGCTCTGACATTTTATTTGTTTCTCACATTAATTGCAAATCACCAAATTCATGATGGCCTAACAATGTTGTAGTAGAGGTTACAATCTGATAAAAATGTTGTAGTTGATCCCACCTACGTGCTCACTTCCTTTCACAGAGCTAAATAATCATCCTAAAAATTATTCCCATTGTGGTCACTAATAACTATGTATAGAGTGGCTATGTCAAAGATTACACATATAGGAGGGATATCAAAAATTGAAGGAAAATCAGAGTGTGTGGATAGCCCAAGACATTTTTAGATAAAGATCAATATAGAGACATTGGATTTGAAGGGATCGAGAAAGGAATTGAACCGATATAGGTTTATTGGAGTAAATAAGGAGTGGATTGGAGAGAAGAGGTGAGATATTGGGATAGAGAAGTTGGATTTGAAGGGATCGGGAGAGGCATTGAACTGACATAGGTTTAATGGAGTGGGAGAAGGTTGGTTGAAGTAAGAAGGAGCCGATTGGATCAATGCACCAAAAAATCCATATTGTATATGTAGGTTGAAGTGGGAGCTGCACCACAAAATCCAAAATTCTTTGCTCACAAGTACTGAATTTATCGATTTTATGAAGTAAAAGCATACTAATTCTGTGAATTTAGGTTATTTTATGTTCATTGATGAAATTTCTATAGTAAATCATTCTATATTTCTCTTAAATTAAGAAATTTTAAAGATTAGAATTTAATTAAACTAAGATGAAGGTTTGTAATGTCGAAATACTTACAATTTGTGATTGTTGCAACATAAGACCAATAATATTGGTTGTTGAATGCCAAAAATGATGGGCCATGGATATTTCCTTTGCAATTTTGTTCCCATATATTTTTGTGATTGTGCATATTTATTTTATTTTCACTTCCCATAAATATTAATGCAAGGTGGTGCTCCAGTTGTGGAAAAGTACCAATGGGATTTTTACTTGGAAGAATGAGATATCAAGAGCCATAGATCACTTGGGAACTGAAGGAGGCCATGGAAATGATTCCATGAGAAATTATAGGCTCTCCGAAGTAAGGGATATCATGAGGTCGATAGACTAGGACAGATGGTAAGTGGAAGCATCTAGGCCACATTTTCACCTAGACCAACTGTTGTTGGGAAATTATACCCTACGGACTAACAAGCTAGGGCTTAAACTTGCATGCAGATCATGACCCTCAAGAAATTACTTTTAACCTTCTACCCCAAACTTAAAACCCTTTTTCACATGCAAACATGGAAATAACCTACTAACCTTTTTATCGACGTTTGGTGTAGATCCTCCGTTGCGCTTTATCCTCTTGCTTCTGCTGCTCCTTCCAAAGACAATCCTGCAATCAAGACAAAACACTACGCATGCATGCTATTGTTCTACTAGAGGGTTAGAGATTAAGCATAAATCGGATAAAACATATAAAACTCGTGCATTGGGATGGGAAAAGTATTCTTTATTAATCTCAATATGAATCAACTTACAATAATAATAGAGATCGACCACCGTTCCTTGATCCTGATCTTGGGCTCCTCCTCTTCTTTGTACTCCAATTTCTTTGCTTGAATTCTCCTAAAGCTTGAGGAAAGGCTAAAGGGTTGGGACAAAACGGATTCAGAAATTGGGTAGAGCTTCTTTGCTATGATTTTCCTCCTCCAAATAGTACCCCTACCCCTTCTTTTATAGGCTAGAAGTAGCTAGGGTTTTGGACGAACTCTCGGCCATGCATGGCTAGGAGTTCCAGTTAACTGACCCAAATCTTTTTGTCTCGTCGGCAACTTTCCTGTTTTTATGCTTTTTTAGGTAAACGTGGGCTGTAGTGGGCCAACCAGCATTCCAAGGCGTGCAGTATAAGTCCTGCCAGCATTCCAATGCGCCCAGTAATGGGTTAGGGCACGGGTTACTTAATTTAAGAGGTTTTTCAAGGTTTTATTCAGCATGGCTTTGGCAATGAAAGACAATGAGTTGGCCTGATGCCAAGTAAGCATGGATGGTGAAATTTAGGGTTATAACAGATGCCCCCTAATGTGTGAGGGTAGAATAGCATCTGATGGCCGAAATAAATTACCAATTCTTTACCAATCTGTACTGATATGCTGAATGAGTGAGCCCAGGAATCAGGAATCAGGAGGTGCCGCCTACAAAAAATATCAAATGTCTCTCCTAGGTGGGAATACCCATGCTAGGAACAAAAATAGAACCATGGCTACCAATCAAATACACTGTAGATCCATGTCAAATAACTATAAAGAGTAGCCGTGAACAATACACAGCGGAGCTACATCTCAAAATCAGAAAGATATACATAGAAAGTATCCATCTCTCAGAAGCTGATTCGACCTGATGGCTGTACTTCAGAGCTCGAGCAACAACTTCAAAGTCTTCTAAAACTCGGGTAGGAGTGTAATATGAGTGAACGACTGCACTACCCAGAGGTCTTCGACGGCTCGTCGGTTATGGACTTGATAATCTTGATGATCGGACTGAAGGCTTCAGTGATTTCAAACAAAGACTTGATTGGACGTTCAGGATGGCCGGGTATGCGGACAAGAGACATATTGCAGAGGGGACGACTCAGGCTTAGTAACAAACTTCCCTTGGACAATAGCACGACAAGTGATAAGACTCAGGCAGCATATCTGTTAATCATAAGTCTACGAAGCAGGAGGCAACACAAACTCTCCATATGTTCGAAAGAGTAACCAAACAGTGGAGGACACAACTCTGTATAGCGAGCAAAGATTCCTAAGGTCATACTACATCCCATAGTCTGATGAACCAAACGGATAGATGTGCTTTATCCAAGGGTGACTCATAATGCTGCCAATAAAGAAAATACTTTTCCCATCCTCTTTTTGGGGTATATTTGATTTTTTTGTTCTTTTTGTTGACTTGGAAAAAAATAATAAAGGAATATTATGTTACAAGGGAGGAACGAGTATAGAAAACATACGAGCTCAAGGCACAAGGACAAGACTGATGTTCTAGGAAATGATACTCGGGAAAAATCCTCCAGTGGCCAAAGGTGTTAAAATGCAGGCGCAAACTGTTACTAGGCTGATGGGTAAAGGATGCAAATGCGGTTGATAGAACACACAATGGTAACATCCTTCGATGTAAATTTTAACGAGCCCAAAGAAGGAAAGCTCGGTGATTTTTCATGTTTAGAGAGTCTGAAAAAAGAATAAAAGGAAACTCCATTGGGGTACCTTTTTCGTCAATAGTCTAGTCGGTTCGAAAAAGGGATAAACTAGCACCGACTCGACGTCAATTCAAAACCATTTTAACGAGTGTGAAAAAGACAAGATCACTCGGCTATTTTTTCAATTTTAAGGAGTCTGAAAAAAGCTTAACTATGGAATCCGTCGGGAATGTTCTTCTGGACCAGTTTAACGAGTGTGAAAGAATAAGGTCACTCGACAATCTTTTCAATTTTAGGGAGTCTGAAAAGAGCTTAACTATGGACTCCGGGGAGGGTTTCTTTTTCGTAAATTTAGTCCCTCAGGCCTGAAAAAGGAATAAAATTATACCTGAGGATACTCTTCTAAAGAACTGACGTTCAATAGAGTATTCCTTTGTTCGTACAGTTGACCATCCAGACCGAAAAAGGGGTAAACTACTGCCGGATAGATGTGACTTCAAATTTCAGTTTAACAAGCGTGAAAGGTCACAAGATCGCTCAACAATCTTTTCATGTTTAGAGGGTCTGAAAAGGGCTTAAAAGGAGGCCCATTATGTTTTGGGAGTCCAAAGGAGAAGACAAAGAGTGAAAAAGACCCATGCAAATGAGGCTCAAACTCGTATTTAGGAAAGACTATACGGACTCCTGAGCCTACTATGTTGTCAGAAACGGCATGGACACCATAATGCAACCAGGAACTACCTAGGGCATCCATGTTTTGGTAAACTCTACCACCAAGTTGCGACACTTCTAGAGTAGATATGACGGTTTCGTGTCAAAACCGGATGGGATCATTCCTATATCGTAAGAACAAAAGGCAACGAGAAGCAACAGTGGTGATGAAATCCTACCCTATATGCTCAAGTTGAGTTTTGGAAATTTTTTTATGGACCGTCAATATATAATTTATTTATTTATTTTTATTTTTTTTGAAACTCAATGAAAAATGTCCTAATACCTGATCAAATCCCTCCCACATCACTCTCGAACCGTTCAAAATGGTTTTTGGTACAAAAAAACTGATGAAGGGGCCCAAAAAAGTCTATAAATAGAAGCTGGCAGCTCATTATCACCATTGCTAATTTGGAAATTGACTCTGGAGCCAAAAGACCCCCTTTGCCAAAGATCGTGATTCCGAGAGCTTCAGTGGATGAAACAGACTTCTGCTCATACCAAGTAAGTACAAACTCCCTCATCTTGCATTTCAATACTTCATTTGTGTTTTTTGAGCGTGTTTTGGGGGTGGCTGTCGACCTCTAAGAGGTCGGTCCTAGCCAAACGTGGGCTGTCCAGGGACAGCCCGCGGGTACCCGCGCGCAGAGTCAAAGCTGCGCATGGGTACCCGCGACTGTCGCCTCGACAGCCCACAGGTTACCCCCGCGCAATGGAAAAATGAGTGTGCAAGATCTAAACTCCCCCTTTTTGCCTTGTGATTTTTGCAGGATGTATGTGCAGTGGAGAGAGAGAGAGCATGAGGCTGCCAATGAGGCAGTGGCCGCAGATCTGAATGTTATGGCCGTACTGACGCAGTGTGGGTTAGTGAAATTATTTCTGTGTCCAGTTATGCGTGCTCAACCAAGGCTGTTGAATGCCCTGGTTGACTATTGGCACCCTGATGCAGAGGCCTTCATGATAGAGGGGCAATCCTTGGTGCCCACCACCGAGGATATTTACTTTTTGACTGGCCTCTCGAGGAGAGGGGAACCAGTCAACTTTCAAACTTTTCCTGCGGGGCCGAGCAAAGTCTTGGAGTTGATAGCAGAGTATTGCGAGGCTGGGACCGATCCGAGACCTTCCTCGGTGCCCGTTAGTAGGATCACCAGCCTCACCCTGTAGACTATTTTATCGCTCATTGGGCGGATTACCGGCTCTGCAGCCGTGCATCAGGCTTCACGCGCACAGATGAACTGTGAAATTCAGTGCATGAATGCACAAATCTTCGATTGGAGTACCACACTGCTAGAGAGTATCAAGAGGCAATTGACTGATTGCCGACAGTGGACACACAGGAACTTCGGGTTTGGGACCATCCTGTGTTCATTTTTCTTTGAGAGAGTTCCATGCTTTACTCCTCGGCTGACAGTATGAGGACATCTGGTGACTTTCCCTGCAGTGTGCAGATGGGCAGCGTTGTTGCCGTGACAGGGTGGTGGGAGGACCACCGAGGCCTTCAATGATGATTTCTTTGTGTGGTTGTCGCGACAGATTTTGGCGTTCGAGGATTACCCATATGCCGGGATCGAATTTTCCAGAGATCCAACGACACCAGTGCCTCCTGGTGAGGAGCGAGGGGAGATGGGTAAGTCTCCACCTATCTAGTTTTTTTTTTTTTTTTTTTNATATGTAATTTTTATGTCTTTTTTAGATATATATATCATGTTTTTGTATAATAGAGTTTTTTATGGGTGAACTTTTGTATTGCGTGCAGATGTGGGACCCGTGCGGCCAGCCGATTATGCTCGGAACAGGCGTCGCCCACGGCCAGAGGCCGCAGCTGCCGCCGCCGGGGGAGCAGCAGTGGCAGGGAACCTCCCAGCAGGGGAGGCCGAGAGGGTTCTTGGGCGGATTGAGCGAAACTTCACTGCGCTCACTCGCACAGTTCCCATGGCAGAGATAGAGGATTTGCCGCCCTCCATACAGCCTCATGTTGTGGGGGCACCTCAGACATGGGTCCATTTGTTTAGGCATTTAGCCCAGGCCGTTCATGATTATAACAGGGCCCACAGGCCCTGAGCAGACTTGTAAACGTTTTATGTGCCATGAGCACCTTATTGTATATATTTTTTGAGGGCATAATCCCTGGTGACTCATTATGGTTCCCACTTTTTGAGGCGCTTGCGCCCATCTATGTACTCTGAGGATTTTATCATGTTTATATGTGATTTTTATTTCTTTTTTGTGTCTTATGGATTATGTGTACAAAAATGCATTTACATGTGTGTGATCATGATATTTTTATATGTGAGCAAGATGCCAATCTAAAATGTGATTAGCTAGAGTATCTGTGATTTGATTTAGACTCCTAGGAACATGAAAATATGTAATATAATCAAAGTTACGTTCCAAGAGACGTACCCTAAGGAAT
>ML824754.1:14337-36242 GCA_009831015.1 Picea engelmannii | reverse complement strand
AGCGGGATGTGCCCTCATCTTCCGTGAGAAGATTTGGCACGGATGGCACTTCTTGACCGACTCGATACAGTCCTTGATAAGTGTGGGCCAGAAGTAACCTGCTCGTAAGATCTTTTGGGCTGTTGCCAACCCAGATAAGTGACTGTCACAAGCTCCTGTATGACAATAGTTGAGCACTATGACAACCTCCTCATGAGTGAGACATCGACGCAAGACACAATCCACACCTCTCCGATACAACATATCATTGAGAATGAGATAGTTCTTGGCCTGATGGCATATTTGCCGATGCTCATCACGAGAAGCAGAGGTGGGATACTTCAAAGTCTGGAGATAGATCATTATATCTCTGTACCAGGGGTCTGAAGATTCGATCAAGAACATATCCCCCCGGATAGGCGATTCCTCAGGCACAATGTCACCTGACTCAATCGGAAGCTCCGAGATAAGTTCTGCGAAGACCAGTGACTTTTTGGACTTGGCTGAAACAAAGTCTAAGTCAAATTCTTGGAGGATTACCATCCATCTACTGATTTTTCCGTCGATAATTCATCGTGTCAACATGTACTGGAATGGATTCACGATGGCAATGATGGTGGTTTTGCGAAACAGAACATAATGATGAAATCGTTGAACAACATGAACTGCTGCCAACGCAAGTTTTTCAAGATGGGTATAATTAAGTTCCGGTCCTACGAGGCCTCGGCTCAGGTAATAGATCACGTATTCAGAAAATGAATCATCTTCCTGAACTAAAACCATGCCTATGGTTGACTCTGCGGCAGCCAGATATAATAGGAAATCCTTGCTATAATTCGGTGGTCGTAGCAGAGGTGCGGTTGTAAGAGCATGTTTCAATGCATTGAAAGAGCGTTGCGCTGCTTCGTCCCAGAAAAAGGGAACATCTTTCTTCAATAAACGCATGAAGCCCTTGGTGATTTCGACATAGTTGGCGATGAAGCGTCGTAAGAAGTTTTCCTTACCTTGAAGACTCTGAAGTTGTAAGATTGTGCGTGGGGGGGAAACTGGACTATTGCCTCCACCTTAAGAGGATCCACCATGATCCCTGTTGTTGAAATGATGAAACCTAACAGTCCTTCTGACGTGACGCAAAAGCTGCACTTGTTGGGATTCAAGCGTATCCTGAAATAGCGACAGCGTTCAAAGATTAGTCGGAGGTGCATAGGATGATCCTTTTGCTTACGAGAGCATGAGGCTAAATCATCTAGATAGGCCTCGACTATGTGTTTGAGGTCATGAAATGAAAAAGACATGGCCCACTGGAAAGTGGCTCTAGCATTTTTAAGGCCAAAAGGCATCTTATGATAAGCGAATGTACCCCACGGACAAATGAATGTCGTTTTGTGTTGGTCTTCAGGTTTGATTTGGATTTGGTTATAGACTGAAAAACCATCCATGAATGAAAAGGCTTCACAACCAGCGCACTCATCAATGATATGATCGATAAATGGGGTTGGATAATTATCTTTTTGGCATGCCTTGTTCAAATCACGGAAATCAGTACAAACATGAATCGTGCCTTGTTTTTTATCGAATGGCATGGGATTTGACACCCATTGAGTCAAATGGATAGGGTAAATGAACCCTGCCTTAAGCAATTTCTCAACCTCGACTTTGATGGCTGTTGCTTTCCTAGGATTAACTGGACGAAGTTTCTGTCGAATAGGCTTAGCATCAGGATACATAGTGATCTCATGTTCAACTATTTTCGGATCGATGCCTGGAATTTCCTCATAAGACCAGGCAAAAACATCGCGGAATTCTTTAAAAAGATCTGTGTAAATCTGAATCTCTTCGGAGGAGCAATCTGCTCCAACGAAAACATTCTCCACGATGCCAGGGTTTCGTGAGATATTGATAGGTATCGTGGCAGCGATAGTTGCCATATTTCCCTCAGCATAAATATCTTGTGTAGCTAAGAGGTTAATGGGACACGGCTGATCTCCTGTCATGGTGATAGTAAATTCTCCTGCCTCGATTCGTCTCAACTCTGGGAGGAAATATGATCTGTGATGAAAATCCTCCCAG
Source organism: Picea engelmannii (assembly GCA_009831015.1). NCBI lineage: Eukaryota > Viridiplantae > Streptophyta > Pinopsida > Pinales > Pinaceae > Picea > Picea engelmannii. The sequence continues at coordinate 34,193 of ML824754.1, read as the reverse complement.
GGTTTGTCTGGACCAGTCATTGCTTCGATTATAGCTTCATCTGAAGGCAAGAATAAATCTAATGAATCGGTGTTGGCAAGAGAATCCTGAGCCCAGATAGGCTCAAAAGGTGGATCCAACTCTTGTGCAGGAGTTGGATCAGGAGTAACTGAAGCTTGCTGGACCAAAGAGTACGCTACTTCAGCGGTCGACAAGGGCGCGGACATGCCCGCGTGCCCTGTCGCATCCATCGTGGCTGATGGGGAAGGAAGAATCCACTGATCCTCAAAGTAAGTCATGCAGAATGGCGAAACATGGAAAATCTTAGCCTTGTGGTGGTTCGATATAAACTTGACATCGCCATGAGGAGGTGGGTAATCGAAAGTACCCATCAAAGATGGGCACAAACCAACTCCTATGTTGACGACACCGGCTTGAGGGTTATCTACCATGGGAACTGTGGATGCCCCCAAGGCTGGGTCAAGTCGAGAGAAAGACAACTGATCAATGGTCACTATCCGGCCTTCATGTGAAAACAATAAGACTCGGAAAATTATAGCGACCACCGCTTGCATAGCATAAGTCCAACTACGACCTAACAAGAGATTGTAGTCGATGGGGGCATCAACTACCTCTACTTCGACGCACACAGTCTTTCCTCCTAACTGCACAGGGAAAGAAGGAATGATGCCATGTGGTCGAAAAGAACGACCGTCGAACGCAGTGAAGAGAGTAGGTGATGGAGACAACTCGGGCTGGCCAATGGATTTCCAGCATGCTAATGACATAACACAACTCGAAGCGCCCTCGTCGACCACCATGCGGTAGATATTTCATGTAAAGGTTTTCGTGGGGTGAGCCACTGCTATCTGAAACACGACGTGGTAAGGCAAACAAGGTTTCAAGTCTGTCGTATCTAACATGATGGTACCTGGGTTACAAGTCTCAGTAGAGCCTAAAGCAGTCAACAAGGCTTTCCTCTGAGCAGGGCAACTTTGGAGTACCTCCAAAGCAGACATAGCACAAGGGGTTTGTGATAAATCTTCCACCACAGAGTAGTTCTGGGCGGCCCTTGCGTTTGGATTGTGAGAAGCCCTCTTAAATGCACCCTTTGGAATGCGTGTCATTGTTTCACCCAACGTCTTCTTGATCTGTAGCGGAAGAGATGGAATCTCGGCTTCTTTTCCCTTCTCAGAGGCACTTGGTTTGCTATAATCATGCGCTCTAGTCGTTATTAAAGCATCATTTCTAACCATGTATACGTTCGCGGAAGAGGGATTATTTGGAGGAGGGCAATTTTCCTGGCTGCCCCCTTCGCCACTTGCAGAGGCTTGAGTTAAATTTTTCCCATGCTGAAAGGGATTAGTCAACACGACTTGCTGTTGCTGTGTGACAAACTTCTGGGCCTCTGCAAGTCGAGGACATAAATGGGTCGGGTGGTCTTCCGCACACAAGTTGCATGGATACCTCGCCTTCCTCTTTTATGTGGTTCCCTCGCCAACATTATCAGTGGGTTTCTTATCCCCCTTACCCTTTTTGCGTTGTTTTTTCTTCCCTTCAGGCTGCTGGTTGGCCTTTGGGTTAGTCGTCTACACAGAGTGTACTTTCGACATTTGGGTAGGAGGAGCAGCCAAAGAAGTAGTCTAGCTGGCCGCTGAGTGTTGTATAGATAACTGTTGCAATTTTTTTGTCAATTGCTCAGCGGGCTTGGTTTGTGCCGAACCAACTATACCATCGGCATGTGGTTCGACTCTCTGTCTGGTTTTCTCCAGTATCGAACGTGGTGCATCTGGTAAGATGTTGTATAACAAACTGGACTGAGAATAGATGATCTCAAACTGTTGAGCCCGCATAATGGCGTCTTCTTCAGAGAAGACTCCGGACGTTGTGACGTCTTTGGACAACTGTGGGACTAACAAGCTAGGGCTTAAACTTGCATGCAGATCATGACCCTCAAGAAATTAATTTTAACCTTCTACCCCAAACTTAAAACCCTTTTTCACATGCAAACATAGAAAGAACCTACTAACCTTTTTATCGACGTTTGGTGTAGATCCTCCGTTGCGCTTTATCCTCTTGCTTCTGCTGCTCCTTCCAAAGACAATCCTGCAATCAAGACAAAACACTACGCATGCATGCTATTGTTCTACTAGAGGGTTAGAGATTAAGCATAAATCGGATAAAACATATAAAACTCGTGCCTTGGGATGGGAAAAGTATTCTTTATTAATCTCAATATGAATCAACTTACAATAATAATAGAGATCGACCACTGTTCCTTGATCCTGATCCTGGGCTCCTCCTCTTCTTTGTCCTCCAACTGCTTTGCTTGAATTCTCCTAAAGCTTGAGGAAAGGCTAAAGGGTTGGGACAAAATGGATTCGGAAATTGGGCAGAGTTTCTTTGCTATGATTTTCCTCCTCCAAATAGTACCCCTACCCCTTCTTTTATAGGCTAGAAGGAGCTAGGGTTTTGGACGAACTCTCGGCCATGCATGGCTGGGAGTTCCAGTTAACTGACCCAAAGCTTTTCGTCTCGTCGGCAACTTTCCTGTTTTTGTTCTTTGTTAGGTAAACGCGAGCTGTAGTGGGCTAGCCAGCGTTCCAACGCATGCAGTATAAGGCCTGCCAGCATTCCAACACGCCCAGTAATGGGTTAGGGTGCGGGTTACTTAATTTAAGAGGTTTTTCAAGGTTTTATTCAGCATGGCTTTGGCAATGAAGGGCAATGAGTTGGCCTGATGCCAGGTAAGCATGGATGGTGCAATTTAGGGTTATAACACCAACACTTGGCCATTACACAACAATTAGTCACCCTATAACATGGCCTAGTTAATCTACTTTTCTTCTGTGAAAATCATGTTTTAGGTTTTCTATTTTTAATTTTTTTTTCTTTATAAATGATAAAAAATGGGCATTAGCCAATCTATTGTGCAAAAATGTTATTTAAAAAGATTCCAAATTTTAGATACATAGGTTTGCAAATTTTTTGTACAACAAGAGACTAGTGTAAAAAATGAATGTCACGGGTGCTAAAAAAATATGGCTAAAAGATCATCTGATCACAAAAGTTCCTCACTTTCTTATCTTATCCAATGAGACTAACTATTTTATTGAAATTCATTATAAGTTCCATTGTGTTGAGCGACCAAACATATATTAGAGGCATGAAATTCAACGAATTACTGCAATGATATCCCATGAAAACATGGGTTGTGTACCTTACCAAGTCCAAAGAGTGTTTCGAGGTTTGATATGGTATAATTGTTCGAATTAGTTAAGTTCGAACTCAGGATTAACCTCAATTTGCACTACTTTGAGGCCATTATTCCTCTTTCAATATGACCTCTTTGAAAGCTCATCTATGTAGTCAACAACTTGTAAAGGTGAAGATCATCTCAAACAAAATGTCAATTTGTGTATTAATTTTCCATCTCATTCAACCATGGCCACAAATGGAGCTTGTTTTCAATTAACCTATGGATCCAAATCCTAATTCAAGCAGCTATGACATTGTTGAAAGATTGAGTTGGTTGTCATTGATGTCAACCCTTGAAGCAAGTCTGGCAATAGATTCTGGTAGCCCCAAAGGTATGGTCATAGAACCCATAATTGATCAAGGAATAAAGACATGAAGGTAAATGTATTTGCAAATAAGACTATCATAGATGGATAGTACGCGTCATGTTGTTTTCGATGATAAGTGGTATGTCACATGGTTCCTTACGATTGAGGATATATGGCTTTGTGAAGTTGGAGCACCCTCAAAGAATAATCTAGAATCTCCTAGAAGGTCAACAAAGAAGTCAATTATTATAGAATCCCCTAGAAGGTGATTAAGAAGTTTGTTTAGTCAAAGTGGTTGCAACAAGAAACTAATTATGGGTAAAGTGGTTGCAACAATAAGTTAATTAAGGAAAGTAGTTGCAACAAAGAATTTATGATTTGATTAATTAAGGAAAAGTTGGTTGCAACAAGAAAGAGGGTTATCCCTAGAATATTGAGAAGGGATAAAACAATTACAAGGTAGCCTCTAAAGGAAGGAACTTAGGAAGTATAAATAACAGATCAAGAGACTCCCATTATTACCTATTGAGCACATTGTATATCTATCTTGTGAAAGGTTATTGGTAGGTATTATTGACAGATATGAAACAATGAGTCCGAGGAAATGAATTTAAGTGAAGAGAGAAGTTGCAGGAGCTGAAGGGACAAAGTTGAGATTACTTTTATAGGTTTTTCTTGAGGACATCCATGAGTTGTAGTGAAGGAAGAGTGCAGACATCTGTGAGTTGTAGTGAAGTAAGATCATGGACATCCACAGGGTTTAGTGAAGGAAAATGAAAACTCTCAGAGATGTAAAGAAATCTGCAAGTTGTAGATGCATTAGGGCATGAACATCCATGAGCTACAATGGGACAAATCACAGACATCTGTGAGGTTACATAGCACAATGTAATTTTTTTTTGAGGAAACTAAAGTTCAAAAGATCAAATCCATCAGATCAACTAGAGTTTGAGAGGTATGATTTACTATGTATGTTAAGGTCTAAATTCTATAATATTCCAACACATAAATGTCTTAGTAGTTCATGAGTATTTGTTTTGGAAGAAATTCTTGTGGATCTTGTATCAGGGTTTGAGGCACAAAGGTTGAGTGGAAACAGTTGATGAAGTACAATGTAGAGACAGGTTGTTGCAGTTTTTATTGCATAAGTTGTAGGTTGGGAAAATCCTGACCCAACCACCAAGTGGTGAAAACTAAGGGACACTATACCCAATGTCACCTCAATATAGTTCCCATGCTTCAAGGGTGACTAGGTCACTCTAGGGAGGAGATATCGATGACCCCGGGGAATTGATATAGATGGAAGGGAAATAAGAGAAGTATCTTCCTAAAGTTCGGCGATGGAAGAGAAAATATGGATTTTATGACTCGTCTTTGGGAGGTTTAAGGTTTCCAAGTATTTGGATGAATGCAAAGGGGTTTGTACCTGCCCGAGACACAAGAAAAGCCACACTTGCATATAGTAATGTTAGGTGGACAAGCAAGTAAATCTTTTTGTCCCTAATTGAAGAAATAAGCAATGACATATATCATCACATAAGAGATATTAAGGACTACAATATAAGTGCTAAAAGTCCAATTGAATAAGCACGAGACAAGCTAGTAAAAACTATTTAAGCTCATCAATGATAGAACAAGACTTTAGAACAAAATTTAAGGCTCTCATAAAAATATAACTGCAGTGATATTTATCAGCCTTATGGCTGTAAAACAATTGTTATTACAACAAGATATTTAACCACTAAAACTTTCTCAAAACTTTCCCAAAGATGCGCTGTACTTAGTAGATTACGTGGAAATATTTTAGGCAATTTTCAACGGTTAAATTAGGAGTTATTAAAGATTTTGGTTAGGGTTTTCTACAGCCTTAATGGTTGTAGGTTAAATTTGTAACAACATAAATAAATACTTGGATAAATGAAATGGCCTAGTTGCTCAAGCAATCATTTATATCATAGATTTGATTCCACTAGGAAAAAATTCAAAATCATGAAATTTCACGTTTCCCAAAGCAACAATTTTATATCTCCAATGCAACAAGCTATGACTAGTTCCTTTAATGATTAGGTTAATGGATTCAAGAAAATAAAGAGCTAAAGGTACTACCTCCTCAGGGGTTTAAATCCCTAGCTAGGGTTTAGGCTAAGAGGGTGTATGCACTTATACTTCTCTTATAAAACCCTTGTTAAACCAATAAAATTTAAGCATAAAGTGATTGAGATTAAGGTGGGAGTGTATGCCCTTATATTTCCCACCTGGCTCTAGAAAAACAACCTTCTCTTGAAACAAAATGATAATACAATGCAAAAAAGATTTACCAATTCAAGGAAAATGCTAAGATAAACCACCACAATAGCAAAGAAGAGCCTTCCAAGGCTAGCACATCACTTCCATCAACCAATAACCAAAGAGATATCCATACACAAGAGAACAAGAGAGAAACTATTCAAAAATAGTGAAAATTTCAGTCCAAGTATCCTCTTGCAAGAGGAGAGTTACATCTTAAAATGAGATCTTCTGATCTATATTTATACAAAATGTCACTAACATAGTTTGTCCACATAATATTAGAGTAACCACAATATTATGGGTCAACAACCCTAATATTTCCCCTTTACACAAATAACATTTAATAATTCATCTTTCAATTCACTTTTACACAAAAATAAACCCTAACTTAAGCTAACATCACTCCTTTAGGGGACATTTTCACACTAGGAGAAAGTCATTGGCATCAGAGAAGTGTAGTTAGTCTTCCCAAAGCCACATGTCAACAATCCAAGTCATTTCTTCATGTTCAAAGCCTCATTCTCCTCAAAATTTCCTTGTGTCAATGAATAACAACCTCACCACCAAACCCTAGCCCTCCTAGATGACGTCATGGCTCCAAAGGTGAAGGTTTGTCTCTCCTAGGAAAAATGTTTGGCATGTGAAGGATAGGTTATGTCTTCCACAATTTCTTCTAGGACTATGAAGTTATTTCTCTCTTATCCAAAATGCGGGCCCTTGGCATCCACCTGTGGGCTTCAAGCCCCATGGAAGCCCATGCCAGACTTGTTCCTCCAAAACTGTCCACTAACTAGGTTCTGCAAAGAAAATCCACTAGCTAGGTTCTGCAAAGAAAAATAAGCATGCCCTCCAAGGATCTCAAATCAAAATATAATGATAGGTAAATTAAGTCAATAAATGAGCCACCTAAGCATGTGCATCAAATATTACCCTGTCAAATAATTAAGTGCTCAAAGACATTATGGGACTTTCCAAGCTTTGATATGGGAGGGTTGACGAGGTGTCCCATTGGGATTATCTTTCTTAGGTCAATGAGTGTTTCCCAAGTGATCCCTCTCTAATCCATGTAAAGTGGATGGAGTGGTTAGGGATTAAGAATCAATGGGCATGGGGTTCATGACATACAAGGGGTTGTAGTGTCTCCTTCATGGGTACCTTTGTAGAGGGTGTGTGGCACCTTCGTTTGTGATGCAATTTTTCCAAGCCCATCGTTCTTTGTTTCTTTCATAATTTAAGAACAAGTTGAAGGCCATTATCCTAACATGGTGTTTAGATAATGACAAGGTCACTCAAAAATACCTAGCAGAAATGGGCAGGTTGGCTCGTGATGAGACCCCCTTTGACTCTCAGCCATGCAGTTGAGAGACATTACCCTGTCTTGGTGACCAGATGATGGTAATGCAATATCACTAGATATCCATGATCATGATAGGCCAACTCATGATGAGACCTCCTATCCTCCAACTAACCCTTTAAGCATTCATAATCATTATTCTTGTGGTTCCCCCTTTTCTTACATATAAGCGCTTCATTTCTTTCTTGGGTGATCCCTGGGTGAAGCATCTGGAAGGTTTATTATAGGATTTTATATTTTTAACCAACAACAATCCATTTGTGCCTTCATCCCCTTATTCCCATAGAATGGGAGACAACCCCTTCTTAGGTTAATACACCCTAAAATCCAAAGAGAAAAGGAAACATGGGGTTTAGGTGATGGAAAGTGGTAAGTATGACTGAGAACAACACGATGGCTCTTCAAGGGAATTCCTAGTAGAAAACCCATTCTATATGAATACCACTTAGTAGGGAAAAATTTCAACCACCAAGGTGAAATGAGGCAAAATCCATAATGTCCAAGCATATATCATGAAATCTAAATTATTCTAAGATAAACCATACTCAAAATGCCTCAAATATTGAAATGACACTCACCATAATACCTGACTTGTACCTCATGGAGAAAAGACTAGTGCCTCTCGAAATCCTATTGGTGTGGTGGATGCCATATAAAAATATTGACCTATGTGGTGGTGAGAAGGGTCTCCATCTATGGAAGTGGATATTTCTAGTCATGTAGTCTCTCGATACTCCATATCTACAACCCGAGGGCCTCAAGTAATCTCCTTAGTTATCCCACAAAATAGGGATAACAACAATGACAATGACATATCAATAACATGTTGATTGATTTAGTAGTAGTGACATGTTGTCTACATTTGTATTTATTGGTGGTTGGACGATGAAAGGAAAGGGGGTTGTAGCCTCTTTCTAGTTGGTGATGGAAATATTAAGGGAGTTGTAGATTACTTAAGGTTGGAGCCTGAGAAACTAGGGGTTTGTAGCCTCCTTCTAGTTGTATCTAGAAAACAATGAAGTTGGTGCTTCCTATGAATGTATTTCTTCTGACATATTTGAAAATCATTCCATGGTTTTCTCCCACATTAGGTTTCCACATAAAATTTTGGTGTACTTTGTACTTGTGTGGTTTATCATTTTTCACTATTTATTTATACTTCTCATGATGTTTTGAATGTTATTGATGAACTGATAATAAAGTTAAATAATACATATTGTGATTAAGAGTAATAAAATTTATCATACTAATTCATGCCCCCTCTTAGTATTCTAACAATTGGTATCAGAGTAGGTCCTTCATAGAGCAGTCTAACCACTGGAAGGAGATCATGGATTACTCTAAGATTGGGGTACCACAATTTGACGACCATAACTATGGCTTCTGTAGCAGAAGGATGAAAATTTTTGTGTAGGCACAAGGATTTGATGTATGGAGAGAAGTAGTAGATGGATACAAAGAAGAAACTATTGGACACACTGACCACACTGAGAGGGGGGGGGGGTGAATCAGTGTAGGGATCTTTTTCAAACATTCCCTTCACAAAAATCTTTAGTTAGCAATCACCAATTACTCATCACTTATTACTATCATTTATAACCAGTTAGATGTGAACATATATCAAAAACATATACCAACAAAATATATCATCAATAATTCATCACCACAAGGAATACAAAGAACACAATATGTATGTACAATTCTCTTTTTATTATAGACTGCAATCCTTGGGTTATCAACAACAACTAAATAGAGTTACAAATCCACAAGAGCACTAGATCTACAATGCAAGACTCAACTTACATAACTCAAAACCAACTGAGAAGAGGAATCAATCCTCAACAGATACCAATCTTTCAACAGGTATGCGATCTGTCAGTAGTGAAACACATGTATGTACATTCCCTACCAGTAGTACAACTCGCGTATGTACGTGGCATGTCTGTACTACAACCTACGTATTCCTTTTGAACAATTAGTGTTTTTCTATCCATGAAAAACGCAGATCCTTTGCAGCCTTTAGTCACATTCACTTCTGTCTTTCACTGTCCAATTTGTACCATAACCAATATCAACACATCCATACTATCCAACAACTTACTCATGCTCCGCAACCATACAATATGAATGCTACTAAAAAATAAGTAACCAATATACTACGGCAATCATATCAGTACTGAAACATAAGAGTGTTTCTTACTCTATCAATCAACCAACATAACCATATCAAAACATCCATACCAAGAATGCCTCAAGCATTCACCATAAAATAAGTAGGAGCATCCATCAAGAAAACTATGTAACCATACCAGAAATTTTTTGACAGTTCTGAGCCCATAGAATGCAGATCTAGAACTTGCTTTAGACTTAAAGAACCTAGAATCATCTCACACTCAAGTCTTCATGACTTCCTCCAAATGTAAACGCTTTGTCCTCCTTCATCCCACGTGTGTACGCTCTCTGGATCACTACAGCCTGTGTATGTACGCTCTTTGGTCCACTGTTGCTCGCGTACTCCTTTAGAAATTAGGGTTTCTGAACTTCTGAAACTTTCACCGTCAATATCTCAAACTTACGGAAACCTTGATGCATCCATGAGATCCTCCAGTCAATCTCTCTCTCAGAATAGAACTTCAATATATGCTCAAGAGATGTTTCTCACAAGAGACCCTTGCCTCTTATTTATACTCTCCAAGTAGCTTCCTTAGAAGCATCTTCTTGGACACTTTGTCCACATAGTCACCTATGTCCAACTTTTCCCAATTTTCCACTTGTCCATATATTCAATAGACACTTGACCACTTAACCCACTTTCCTCATTTTAGAGTTAACCTTCTCATAACTACTTTCCATAATTAGAAAGTTCTCCATTTAGTTTATTATTTAAATAATCCTCTTTGACTTTGTCACTTCACTTTATTATTTAAATAATTTATTCTTTGTAATCACTTTGACTTCTTTGACTTTTTGGAGCTTCTAGCCAACATATGAGGGTCCTCCACTTTCGTAAGGGCATAACTCTCAAACCATGAGGAGTTATGTGACGTTCCACATACCACCAGAATTGGAATGAAAAAAATATCCATCTAGGATAGTTTCACTAACAAATTCACTAATATTCATCTCATTATTCCACAATTAAGCATGGGTTATCTAACCATACTTCTAGGATAGCTCAACCACAAAGCGTCTTCCCGTGAGGGCTTTCACCATAAGGGGACCACTTTGGAGTTTATCCATTTGTACTACCTATCAACCATGACAAGACAATAATGAGTCATCTTTACATCAATCCAAATATGCATCATATATCAATGACAACTCATTGATCCATATTCATCTATACATGACATCATACAACTATGAATCCACTTGACATCAAGGTCAATACTGTTAGAATATGAAAGATGTGTGCTTGTTTTACCATTGACAATACCCTTGTCACCCAACCATATGTCAAAGCCACCCTCCGAGCACCTTAACCTTGATAGAGAATCATTTTGGAAGCAAACACTAGGCTATATAGCCATACAAAGGGTAGCGCACCTTTAGCCAAGGATAACGCATCAACAAGAGCTGATCAGATAGTCCAAACCCTAGCCAAGAGAAAGTCCAAGCCAAAACATAACTGCTAGCTACAACAGCTGCACCAACAACTCTCCTCCAAACCTGCGCACAAGACTGCAACTGCACTATGCAGAACTGCCTCTCTGCAACTATTGAGATGTGTCAAATGAGAGATTGGTGCATTATATTTATAGTGGTTCTGGCAGACTTACTGCAGTCGAATTCTCCTTCTGGGTACCTGTCTATTTAGTATATTATTATTATTTCTGGCCGACTTCTTCTCTTGGAGGCTAATAACCTAATATAGATTATCTTCTTGAGCCGACAAGACTTGTAGGGTTATTATCCAACTCATTAGGCTTTTCTCTTGCTTCCTAGAGTCTTCTATTCTCGTCAGGTTTACATGGAGGTAAATACCTCCCGCAACTACCATATTATCAACACCCCCTCCTAGCTAGGGAGGTTTTACAGGTAATGGTCTTGAGCACAAAAACATACCATTCACCCGGTAGCATCAACATAGTCATCTAGACTATCTCATGACTAGATCATGAGCATCACCATCACCATCAACTGCATCATCTCTCGAAACCATACTTCATTTGAGTAATTAGGCATGATGATGGATAAGTCACTCACACCATAGAGTGATACAAGAGCCATTCTTATAATCTAGAAGAGTAAATTCTCTAAACCATTTTCCATCTGGAAAATCCCTGTTCATCATTCGTCTGGATGATGATTATCTCCAATAAACTGATGATAGTCTTCAAGGCAATCAGAACAAAAAGAGAACACAACTGTGTCTATCCATAGTAGTACATAACTACAATCCATTTGTACACTACCACACCAAGTAACACACAAGTACTTGATCAACAACGTATAGTCAGAAACAATGGAACACATCCACCACAATAGTCTACATCTACTGTCATATAGTATTCATAACAAACATCTGATAGCAACCTGCACATAAACAATGTTATGATATAAACTGAATCATCTGGGCCGATCTTTCACTCACATCTGTGAGCTTTGAAAGAGTATCTTCCCTCAGAGTAGAACAATGAGATATCTGGACTATTCTTCTCAAGCAAGGAAGAATAATTGTCCTATCTTCTGAACCTGGACCATTCCCCACCCTGGGCCATTCTTCCTACACTAATCAAAGTGCACCCTGGAGAGAATGTATAACCCTAAGGAATGCTGAGCCTGGACCATTCCCCACCCTAGGCCATTCCTCCTACACTAATCAAAGTGCACCTTGAAGAGAATGTATAAACCCTAAGGAATGCATGTCCCTGATTGTTGAGCCTAGACCATTCCCCATCCCATGCCATTCCTCCTACACTAATAAAAGTGCACCCTGGAGAGAATGTGTAAACCCTAAGGAATGACTGTCCATACCGTTTCCTCTTTTAACCACAAGAGGAAAATACTGTCTTGTATCAACCTTCAAAACGGACCATTCCTCATGTTAACCACAATGAGAAATCGCTGTTCGGTGAGGCGAGCTAGTCTTCTTGAGTAATCCTTGAGAAGAGAGACTTCCCTAGACCACTCCCCATGTTAACCATAATGGGAAGTCGTTTTCTATGATACATCAACAATCTAGACCATTTCCCATGTTAACCACAATGGGAAATCGCTGTCCGTCAGAAGTCCCAATCCACTTTCCGAACAGGAAAGCATCTGTCCAAGATGGACTATTTTTCAATCTTGAAAATGAATGTCTTAAATAATATTTTTAGTGCTCCCTCCCAACTTGGGAGTCATCTCTTCCTTTTTCAATAAGGAAGTCATTTCCATGAGCTCCAACTTGAGTACGCAAACTCTTTCGTCTTGGATAGAAGCTTTACCAAAATGTCTACTTATCTGCTCATATGTGGATATATGTATTGGAGAACCACTTTCTTCTTTCTGGACTTCATCATGGATAATATAATGATTGATTTCAAATGTACTTTAGTATGGAACATTGTGAAGGCTTTATGTAGCTCTAAACAATAGAGTATATCATTGTTGGAAAAACTGGAACATATCCATATGGCACTTCTTCTATCATCATGAGATCTGATCTTCTGAGTAATCATCTTGATGTTATAGGAAATATTCACCATGCTTCTGTTGTGCACTTGAGGTTCTCCACCAAGTTATCTTCTTCTATCTGCATACAAGGGTATCTTTCTGGTATGCCTCAAAGTCTTGAGATTGCTCTTCATACACTCTTTATTTAATTTCTCTAGAGAACATTCTTTGCATTCATCTAATGTAGAATTCTGACTCATGGATGTTGTAGATGATATAATTACTTATGTAGAGATAAGTCTGGTTTACTGGAACAAGTAATCATCATAGTCTTCTCCCTCCATCTGGGAGAACCTCTAGTTTTGGATCTTGCAATGCTTTCATTCATAAGTCTTCCATACACTGTTCTTCATCACGACTTTCAGTTCCTCTACTTGGTTGTTTTTATTGGGTTTATATCAGGATGACAATCTTGTGATTCTTGATACAATGATTGGTTGTTCTGGCTTCTCTTTCTTTCTTGGAATCTTCATGTGTTTCTTTAGTTCTCTGGTCCATGGAGTTTCTTATAGATTCCATGCCCTAAAGATTCCATCATAGGATCATAGATGTGGATCGACAACTAGGGATACTTTAAGGCTTCTCTCATACTGTCTTTCATGGCTGCTATCATGAATATATATACTTCATCATCTTCAATGGATCATAGGATTAGCTCCCTCCTAATTCTTGCTTCATGTATGCATGCATATAATCGACTCCCTCCATCTAACAGAGTCCACACTTCCATCTGCATCCTTATTTTCTTTTGCAATATATAATTGGCTCTCTTGTTTAATAGAGTCCACACTTCCGTCTTGTTGTCTTCTATAAAACGTCATAAGTCTTTTTCCAATTCCTCTCGATTGCTGACTTCTTTCAGTATTTGCTTCTTCTAAGTCTCTTCATGATTGATTCGGCTTATGTTGCAATGGATTCCACATGATTTGTATTTCATCCTTTCATGTGTATTATCTAATGATATCCATTCTCATCTTGTTGTTCTTCCATAGGTATAGTTCTTCTTGGAACACATTATCTTCCAAGAGATAGATATACAAGATATGTATAGAGACGATGCAAACAAGATATGTACAAGAAATAAGAAGAGTGTTGTTACCTTTAGAAGAAGAAGTCTCTTCCATCCTGCTTAGTCTTCTTTGTAGGTTCCTTTTCTTCGGAAATTGATGCTTCGTGTTTCTCCTTCTTTTTCTTTAGCTCGGGATAATGATTCTTGTAGTGACCATACTTTTGACAGTTGAAGCATTGTACTTCTGAAATGTCTTTCTCTTGATTTGGCTTCCTCCTTGAACCAAACTTCCTTTTGTTCCTAAAGTTCTTGAATCTTCCTGTGAAGGCTTGATGATTGTACTTATTTTGGGGTTTCTCTTTTGCACTGATCCTTGATTCTTCTTGAGCACAACAAGTCCAAAGTTCTTCAAATGTTGGATACTCCTTTCTTGTGTTCATGCTTGCGGCAAATGCATCCCACGTCTTGGGAATACCATTGAGTACTATGTTTACCAAAGCCTTCTCTGAGATGATCTCTTCAATAGCTTATAGTTGATCTCTTAACTGAGATATTCTCACAAAGTATGATGTTATGCTATCCTCATCATTCATCTTCATGTCACAGAGCTCATTCTTCAGACTCATAACTTGTCCAATGTTTCTGACCGAGAAGAGATTTGTTAGGTTATCGTACCTATTCTTCGATGAGTCAATATGGGAGATGTAGGGTATCAAGTGGTATTTTATAGATTCCACTATGATACTCATAGAATTGATATCACTGTCTTTGAACTTCTCCATAGCTGCAACGTTCTGCTATTCCTTCTCTTTTCCTTCTTCAAACTCTGGCTTCACGATCTTTCCTTTCACGATATCCAACACTTTATTCTTGGCAAAGATGAGGTCAATCCTTGTCTACCACGCTCTAAAGTTAGAGGCTCCATCTAACTTGTTCTCTGACTTCATAGAATAAGTCATGGCTGCTTTGACTTGGTCAAACCCTAGATTTGACCACAAACCCAAACTTCACGTGTTGGCTTGCTAATAATATTAAAATATGCACTAAGCTAGAGTGCATTGATATATCTGAAGATTAGGTCAATCTATTCACTTAAGGTGCCTCAACAAGAGGTTTAGGGTTTCTACAACTGCTCCTGCTAGTAACCCTAGTGACAATGTCTTGGAAACTGCTTTTTCTAGTAACCCTAGCAAGAGTTCCTCAATGAGCTCAATATCCTAGCGACTATGTTTCCTTGCAGCATTTAGATTGAATGAAGGAGGTGTGGGCCCATAACCTTTTATAATATGAAAAATGTGTGCTCGTTTTACCATTGACAATACCCTTGTCACCCAACCATAGGCCAAAGCCACCCTTCGAGCACCTTAACCTTGACAGAGAATCATTCCGGAAGAAAACCCTAGGCTGGATAACATACAAAGGGTAGCGCACCTTTCTCCAAGGATAACACATCAACAAGAGATGATCAAATAGTCCAAACCCTAGCCAAGAGATAGTCCAAGCCAAAACATAACTACTAGCTGCAACAACTGCACCAATAGCTCTCCTCCAAACCTGCGCACAAGACTGCAACTGAACTGTGCAGAACTGCCTCTCTGCAACTATTGAGATGTGTCAAATGAGAGACTGGCGCCCTGTATTTATAGTGGTTCTGGTAGACTTACTGGGGATGACTTCTCCTTCTGGGTACTTGTCTGTCTTTCAAGCGAATAGGTAGTCTTTCTCGATGTAGAAAATGGACAAGGACGGGAAGCTACAGGCGATAACACCTTGGACTTCGTTGCTCAGACGAAATTCCATAGAGTTCAGTTTCAAACAGTTCATCGAGTATTTTTACCAGCGAGTGGTGAGCATGCTCAGTGGCAGACCAGAAGCAAGAATAAATGAGTATATTCAAAGGATTTTACACCTCTCAGACATTGCAAAAACTAGAGATTGGTATCTTTACCAAAATCACTCTGAGATCAAAATATATGGATGTGAGTTAGCTCTATACAAGTTTCCCAAGTATTTACCAGTGAGGATTTTTTCCCTGCAGTACATAAGACAGGTGATAAATTTAGATGACATACACTTTGTGTCTTTGAAGAAGAAACAACATCTCAGAATTAAAGGGAAAATAGGGTCTTTTATCTGTAATATTCGAGGCATCAAGGAAGAAGCAAACATGTTTCTGAAGGAATGAGGTCTGATGATAGTTTCCTGTGGAAATATGACCCATGCGGGATCATTTCGGAGATGAGGGTTAAGAATAAAAAAATTCCATATTTTCATTCACCCAAGCCCGAAATGAACACTCTAGAAGAGACAGAACAACAATATCCTCCTATTGTTATCTTATAAAAAAACATGCCACGGGTTCCAAAGGATAAAATGCCCAGGAAGGATACTTCACCTTCTGTCACTGAAGTCTCGACCAAAGATTTCCAATTACACACCAAGAGGCCAAAACCCAGTCATACAACTAACACGGCTAGTGAAAAGGGAACCCAATCCACTACAACTATGAAAGATGATCAACCACCACTTATCTCTAGCAGCCAGCAGATCACATCTACTTCTTCATCCAAGAAACAGACGGATACTTCATTAATCAACTAGCCAAAACAAGGAGGCGTCAAATTGAGCATTTTTTAGAAATATGACCTGGTCAAGAAGAGGAATCAAACACTGACCAGCAACACTTCTGCTCAGTTTTGGAAACAAACATCCACAACACAACACAAGCTGTTGTTTGCATTTGATACAGAGAAAGGTAGAATGCACATGGATTTTCTGCAGGAACAGGTGCCCGACCCAAAGGCAATCACTGACTACAAAAGGGAAACGTTTGATTTCCACACTAGAGATGTGCACCCGACTAATCAAATAGATCTGCACAGGAAAATTGGAGAAATGGTTTTCTCCACTTTGGCAAATGCTTCTACTTCGGCTGCTAAAATATAGGTCTCTCTGAGCAATGTTTAGACACAATTAAAGTTAGAAAAGATACCATGCTTTTCAAAGGATAACAAAATTAAAACATTGGAAGAATTGGTCCTCAAGATCGAGTATGACCCCTCGAATGTGAAAGCAGTCGAAGAGATGCTCAAAAAGAAAAATGCTGATATAGCATCTCTGAGGAAACAATTGAAACTTCCACCAACGAAATATGCACAGGCAAAGGAGATAGCTGAGATAGAAGGTGAGAAGGACGAGATGCTCAAGTTGATCATGGAGTAGAATGCATAGTTGAAAGAGATGGAAGTAGAACTGGAGAGGTCAATGAAGGAGAAGGAACCATCAACGCCTATGGAAGTCATTCCATTGAGTGCAGTTCCACTCACAGGGGTAGGCACAACATTTGTAGCAAACACCTCCACAACAAAAATTCCCTCAACAACTCCACTAACAGCTCTGGAAAACACAGTGGAATTAGCTAAATCCATGGAGGAAATGGACTTGCAAGAGACATAAATTATCAGACTAAAAAAGGAGTTTGAGGATCTTCAACAACTCAAGTCTTCTTACCAAACAAGCTACTCCATGGAGAAGAAAACATATGACAAGCTCAAATAGGAATTGCAGTAGCCTCGAAAGCAAAAAGTGGCGGGAAAGACACTTATTGAGCTCAAGGAAAATATTTGGATGGATATCTCCAAATCCATAAATGAAATATGGCCTATGGTGCAAATCATGTTCGAGAAAAAAGAATTGGTACAGAGGAGCAGGCAGGCTATTGAGAAAATAAAAGGAGAGCTAGGAGAAATTCCCACAGAAGCCACTGAGATCATTAGATTCCTGAATTCAAAAACCAAGGAAGAATTAGGGGATTTGAAGATTGAAGATAGGAAGGAAACCATCCTTGGAGTCAAGAGGGTTCTGACCAAAAGAGGACTTATGTTGCAGTTGGAAAAGAAAGTCCAGACTATGGACACAGGAGTTTAAATATTTATTTGTAAGATCGAAGCTTTGCAGAAGAAAGGTCTTCTGAACTTAATGGTCCTAAATGATAAGTTAATGACCCTTCCTGATTATAAACAAAAGCTGGCCATGGTGGCCAAAGATAGTTCAAAATTTTCGGGAATACAGGGTAGCATAACAGAAAAGGCATTCTTAGAAACTTTGCAGCCAGACATCAACATACAACACGAGATCCAGTATATTTTCGTCGTCAGGCCAACTTTTTCCAAGTACACAGAGATGGATGAAATATACCGAAGATTACTCAAATTCATTATTCCCAGTCAGCTATGATGGGAAGAGCTATGCAATTTGATTGAGTAGTAGATGAGGTGTCCAAGTCTCTACAAGAATCAAATTAGACAAAGTCCTACAGATGACTCACCAATGACCTTCCCCAAAATCATCTTGAAGAATTCGACACATCATTAACAGTCCCTAGAGTTTTGTATCTTGTTGAATTAGTTAGTTAAATTTAGAATCTTCCACATCCTGATCATTAATGACAGGGTCGTTGTAACTTTTATTATAAATATTTCCAACTTAGAAGTATTGAGAGGTTGTTGATCTTTATGCCCTAGCAAGCTCTAGTTGCTGTAATTTTTATCAAAAAGTTATTCTAGTAATACAAAGAGAAGTTTCACAGGATTCCCGCGTGTCAATTGTTTGTGAAGTTCCCTCTATCTGCGTACATGTTTTTCCTTCTCAGTTATCATATTGTCTTTCTAAATCTAATATTTAAAGGAATTTAAATTTGCAGAATTTACCATTGTGTACTTTGTTTTTAATCTTTTATAGATTTAAATGTTTTTCCTCTGATGTTATAACAAAGAAATTCTTAAATTCTTTTTTTTTTAACTGATATCTCACCTTTTCAGCAATACACCATTTTTATTCCTAAAGAATCCATCATTAGCACTATCTCGCCCTGTGAAACGAATCTTGTAAAGGTTGTCTTTAACTTTTATTTTTTTTAAAGCAAAACCCATAGCCCAATGGAAGCGTAAGTGATATTCAACCACTTCATTCAAAAACAATATAAACAACTCGGTTGTATTCTTTCTAACTAGCCTAAAATCTTGAAAACTCAAACAAATCTAAAACTCACAGAGAGATCCCTCTCTGAAATTGGTAAGGCTAGCTTCCAGTTTTGAAGCGGTTGGTTAAGGATACCTCTAATAAGTTTCTTCTTACCTCATAACAACCTCTGGGAATTTACAGAGTGATAACATAAATGGCGACCATACTGGGGATGAACTGAAACAAACTTTCCACCCCTTGTTTTCTTTCCCCTGAAACAAAGATGACTTTATTTCTGGAAAAAACGCAAACCCTAATCTTTACCTAGAAATAATCTTCAAAGGTTGTTAAAGTTTGTGTATAAATAACCAAAATCTCCAAAGGTAGAATAACATCAACAGTTCTGGCTCCCAAAAGAATTTCTACCAGATCTCATCCTGACCTAGAACCTGCAATAGTAATAGATAATCCCAAAAGACTACTCAGGAAGAAAAGCACTGCAGAAATTTCAAGGAGTAACAACCTGTTGGTTGTGGAGCCTGATTATCTTCCTGATTCAGAGGTCCTTGCTTTCAGCCGTGTTTATACCCCATGAAGTATTTACACCCCAGNAAGCGGGGGTTCGGGGGCGAAGCCCCCGAAGCAAAAATTGCCTTATAAAAGTATATTGTAATTTCATTGTAAATCTGGACCGTTCATTATAAGGTCGCAGATCTAACAGTAGAGATTATGTTAGGGTTTTTTGCCCTAGAAGGAAACCCTCTTTTATGAGGGAAATGTATTGCGGCTATGGATGAGAGTGAATATTGTATTCTGAGAGAGGAGACTGTGAGAGAAAGAAGAGGAAGTTATAGCGGGTTTTGATGTAGGTTATATCCCTTCATTTGCTGGATAACAATAAAGGAAGGACCTGGCAATTTCTCTGGTGGACGTAGCCCACACTGGGTGAACCACGTAAATCTGTGTCTCTCTTGTATTGTATGTCTTCTGTGTTTTGTTTCTGCATTTGTTTTATTTTATTGCTCCGCGGTCCTGTTTT
>ML824753.1:59393-70500 GCA_009831015.1 Picea engelmannii | reverse complement strand
CATGGTGTATTGTGGCGTATTGGTGTAACTCTTATACTATTGTTCATTTCTCATTGGATATAATTGAATGGTTTAAGTATAAGTTGAAAAAGGTTTTAAATTGTACTTGATACTGATTCACCCCCCTCTCAGTATCAACAAAACTCTCATTCTGAACATGAGTTCCCTAAGGATACTCACGGGAGGACCAATAACATGAATTCCATCTATACTGTGTTTCCCTAGGAGTACCTCGATATCACACCAAAGCAACTCCAAGAAAGAGAGAATCAAGCCACAGGAACTATTGGGATTGAGTGCTTGAATCGAATGAGTGAGGACTCAAGGGAGAATCTAGAGCATATGCTAAGTAAGCACCCCAACCCCTCACAAAACCTAAGGATGATGAGATCATGGCACCTTGAGAGCAAGTGTATTCATCTATTGATTTTGAAAGTTTTCAAGGATACCCACATTATTTTTATATGAAGTGGTTGAACAACTCTCCAAGATTTAGAGGCCTCCCCATTACTCATGTTGTAGAGTTATTGAAGCATGTAAGTGAGTTGGAATTTGAAGGAGAGGATGTTTTGGTAAAATTGTTCATACTTTCCTTTCCATCATTTGTAAAAGATTGGATCAAGGGTTGTTGCAAAGAAAAGGGTATATCCTCTTTCATATATCTTGTCAATAGGTTTCTTGAGTTCACAAAACCACAATAACAAACATACAAATATGTCCTTCAAAATATCGCAGTAGTCCTAGAGGACAAAGGATTCACCACTGATATTGTAGAAGAGATCAGGGGTGCACACCATTATCAATGACAAGAACCCTCAGACATAGAAGAATATATTTATGAATAAGGTTTCCAACCTCTTGAAGAGGAGAAAGAATTTTCTCATGATTCTAAATAATAAAGAGAAGACTTGATTGAAGAGGCGAGTCATGAGGATGAAGTAATGATTTCTGCTCCTCCATTTGATGAAGTAATCTAGAACTTTGTCCCTCCTACACAAGAAAAATTGAATATGGTAAGTAGTTTCCCTTTCCAAGATTTTGATGATTCTTTATTTTGTGATTTGGAAAGTGAATAAGTGTTAGAGGAATCCTTGGATGTACTAAGCCCTTTATGTTATGATAAAGGTAATGACATGGCTAATAATATTGATGAGTTCATACATGTTGGAAGACATAAATGGGATGCATTTGGTCATGATGGGTATCCTATTTATGATATGGAAGGACATTTTGAATTGTTTCCTTTACAATTATTATATGAGACTGCTACTGATTCAAACATTTGGCAACAAGGAGATGATACAATTACCGATATATTGCAAACACCCAAGGATGAATTAATGCAATGTACTCATGATTATTTCCGGTCATACCTTTAGGATTTGGATGAGTATTATTTTGAGCACTTGGATCTATTTTATGAAGAAAAATTTCAACCATCATTATGCTCTAACTTTGATGAGATTTAGGACATTGTCTCCCTAGAGAAGGATTTTTGTGCCAAGAATTTCCAACCTCTGCTATTATCATCTTGTCATTCTACTACATATATGGTTGGGTGTTTCTTTCATCATAGTCACCCTCTTGTCATATAGCATTTTTTTCAACCTTTGGCTTCTTGTAGGATTTTTCAATTTCATGTACAAAATCAACAAGCCTTTGGTTGGAAGCTAAGTTCTTCCTCTATGCCTAGTTTCATCCTTTACCTTGCGCCCCCTTCTTCCATAGGAAGTCATGGGAATTACCATAGGTTACTTCTCATCCCTTCATCTCAACTGTCTGGAGATAATGTCATAGCTAAGGATGATGATCTACCTTCATCTGACATTATCAACATTGTTTTGGGATGGATAGGGAAAGGTTGTGGTGACACCTCTCGGCATGATTTATTCCCTCCCTCTAGCCTCCATGATCTAGACGTTATGATTTCCTATGAAATGATGGATGTTCTAACTCGTGTTATTTTTGTGTTTGACTGGTCATTGTATTGGTTTATGATGAAGCACAGAGGCAGGTATTTTGAGGTATTGCTAGGATGGTTTCACTGGTTATATGACTACACCTAGCATTCAACCAACAGGTAAGTAGAGATAGGTAGGCATTTTCATCCATTGTACATACCATTTCATATCATTCTAGTATAGTTGTAAGTTTATTTACATATTGTTGACGCCCAAAATGTGCAACATGGAATCCCTGCATGCAAATGGGTTGTAATGACTTATATATAATATACTGAATAGGTGGGACCCCATATGGAATGATGACAAAAGATGATTTTATTAATTGTTCTCATAACTACCTTGAAAAATTTATTTTACAGTTTGGGAATAAACCCATAAATTCGAAGTCACTTTTTGGATAAATGATGGGTGTGTTGGAAATTTAATTTGGAAAATAAATGAAAAGGGAAAAATGTGTGTTTTAATAAGCATCTTGGTTTATTATTTCTACACATATATTTTGACTTGTTGATTCAAACTCCAAGCATGAGCCACATATAGTTATGGCATATTACACTTATGTTATAATTTTTATTATCATGGGCAATTGATAAGTTTTATAAGGTGGAAATCCTTCACTAGCAAGGAATGTGGGACATGACATGTTTTGGTGCTAAGTGTTGAGTATGCATATAAAACTTATGAGCTTAATGAAAAGAGGAAAATTCGATTTTTGGATTGAAATTTAATGTGAAAAATGTAGTGGACTATGCGTTGGATGTATTGGGTGCTCTCGTACTTGGCTCTAGTTGATGGAAATTAATGTGAGAAATGACGTGCAATTACTGCATGTTGCTCTAACCCTACATCGAGGTCACCACCCTCACTTGTTTCACATTTGTGTTGGTTTCTTTGGATGGTGTTGCCTCTGTTTTGCTCAGCCTTGGAAAAAATAATGGTGCTTGTTGGTTTTCTGGAATTCTCCATTCATGTATGTTGGCTCTTCCCTCTCCTTTCATGAACTGTAGCTTCACTCCAAATAAAATCATGATGTTGGCTCTTAGATTTTCTTACAAACTATGTTTTCTTTCCAAAGTTTATAATGGATGTATGTCGTTATCATGACTGTGCAAATTCCATTTATATGGAGTTTCCTCTTTGTTGGCATTTAATTTTTTCAAGATGAGAATAGTGTTCGAAATTCCTTTCTGTTTGGATTATGTGATTTTGTTGCACCCATAATGAATGTTTCGTTTGTTTCTATGACTGTTGGAAAATAATTATGGCAAGTTCTTTTCGGTTTCACTCATCTCCGGTGATTAAAATTCAATGGTTTTTCTCTGAGAAATAAAAGAACAGTTTGGATTTTCCTTGAATAATGCCATACCCTTTACCCAGTCTTTGGAAGACTTGTAGCTCCTTCAAATTATCTTTCAACTGTTTGTGAATATATAGGTGTATTTTCCTTGCGGCCACCATATGAGGTCTTTGGAAAATCTGTTGTGGAAATAAATGGTTAAATGGTTTTTTTACAAATCCCTTATGAATGTTTTGCCTTTTCGTGACCATACCTCAGTTCTTTTATCTAGTGTATGGAAATTAGTAGATTCCAACTCTGGTCCTGATGTATGTTATAATGATTAACGCAGTTGTGGGAAAGACATGTTATATGCATGAGGTCTTGGCTTGTTGTTATCCATGGGGGTTTGGTCATTTTTGAAGTTATATGATGTTAAATTAAAACGACGAGCACAAGTTTCATATGAGGTTTCGAACCCAATCTGTTTACCCAACAAGTATTGAAGGTCATTATACAAGAGTTGTATAGTGAAAGGTCGATGACTTTATGTTGTGTTCTCATCCTCCCATGCGCACTTGATGTAGTATGGTTTTAATTTTATTGAATGACTCTGTTAACAGTCTCTTATAAAATATCTGCTAATAAAAGAAAATGAAGGGGAAATTGAAGTTGTAAAGTTTGATAGTCCTGAAATGTTCCTGTAGTTTTATATTGGGTACTATAAAAACTATTGTGTCTTAGATTTGAATTATTAATAGAGAAACAATTTTTCAATTGATGGTGATGATGATTTTCAATAGATACTATTGCATATAATAGAACAATAATAATCTTTTTCCCTTTCATTATTTCACTTTTCGCTCATTATATTCCCACCTCCTTCCCAAATACATTAAAAACATTCCCTGTTTTATTATTATGAATTTCATTTTTTGAAAAGAGAAAGGATTAATAACAAAAGAAAAGGATAGCTGATGACTGGTGTTGGAAGTTTGGATATGGATACATTTTCTGTTACTTCTTCATTTGATTGAACAATATTCATTGGTCGCTTCCCATCCATGCTACCATTTTTCTCTCATTATAAGCCCCTCATATTCCCAATAGCCCTACCACTCCTTATTCAAATGGAAATTGATTGTTAAGTTTTAAGGTGTTGATGGATGTATTGCATGTGCTTCAATGGTGAATGATAGAGCCAACCTGTTGATTTGATTTAGGTAGAGTATTTATGCATGGATTGTTAAGAGTTTTTTGTAACATGTTTGGAATATTTCTTTAGGATGAGTTTCTTTAGTAGAGGAAGCAATGTAAGAGGTGTTAATAGAGGTGCTAATAGAGGCAAAGGGAATAATTGGCAGAGAGGGCATAGAAGGCCACAATTTTTGATACATTTTGACGTTGATCCACAAGAACTAAATAATCTCTTTCAAGCTGGGTTCTTCAACCTAGTTGGCCATGAGATTCTCGAGCCCCGACCTGAGAGGCCTCCTTTCCAGCCACATCAAAAAAATTTCGGTATCCGTGTTCCACCTCATACCTCCAAAATACATCAATTGACCAAAAGGTGTAAATATCACCCAAGTTGCAGGAGAAAGAATCTGAGTGTGTCGGATAACACTGTCTGCGAACCCAACATAGACCCCATATTCACTTGACATCTTCCACAGTGAAAATAAACACAATAAAATACACGTCCATAAAAAAAAAGACAAGACTATATAAAAAAAGATATACATTATATCCAAGAAGTCATGCTCAAGAGACCAAACTTAAGCATAATACTTCTTAGGGTAGAGCCCATTTCTAGTATCTGATAAAGCATTACCCTCGAAATCAACCAGTTAATAGACATCCTTTTATAAAAAATTCTTAACAATGAATGGTCCGAAGCACATGGGTTTGAACTTGCCTGCTCCCAAGGGATCTTTATATTGGTCATAGAATAGGACAAGATCACCTTCGAAGAAAATTTGAGGGTGGGCAGATTGATCATACTAATACTTGACACATTGTTTGTGAGCCTCGTTGGCCAAGGATGCATTTTGACGTTGCTCATCTAGCCGCTCAAGATATAAAAGATGCTCCTTAAGTTGTGTAGTGTCAGGAAGTAGTTCCACTTCCAAATTAAGAGAAGGGATTTGGAATTCTATGGGAAATACCACCTCCAGCCCGTAAACGAGTTGTAAAGGAGAAAAAATGGTAGCAGTCTTGACTTAGGTTCGATAAGCCCAAAGTTTTGAGTACACCATCAAATGCCAATTTTACTTGGCCGAATTGATCGTTTGTTGAAGAAAAGTCTTGAGAGAATTATTAACAACCTCTACCTGACAATTTTCCTATGGGTAGTATGATGATGAATGTTCCTATTTAAACCCTAGTTTTGATGTTAACTCAGACATCATCTTGTTATGGAAGTGACTGCCATGATCTGTGACAATTTCCTTCGGAATACCAAACCTCGCTACAATCTGGTTAAAAACAAAAAGGGAAGTCATTTTATTGTCATTGCTGAATGTTGGCATAGCTTGGACCCACTTAATAAAGTAGTGTACTTCTATGATGCTATAACGATTCCCCCTAGCTGAAATTAGGTGGCATGTAGTGAAATCAATCCCCCACTTGGTGAAGGGGCCAACAACAATAACTTGGAACATGGGAGTTGGGTGTGCTCGCATCTTCTGAGATAATATATGGCACGAGTGACACTTATTGACCTCCTCTACAAAATATTTGATTAATGAGGGCCAAAATTATACAACGCGAAGAATATTTTCGATTTTTCCAACCCAGACAGGTGACCGCCACATGCTCCTATGTGACAGTTATTCAAACCAAGTTCTTCCTCCTCGTGAGTGAGACATCTACGAAGAATGCAATCCACTCCTCGACGATATAAAGTATCATTGAGAATAATATAGTTTTGTTCTTGATGGCGTATTCGTCGATGCTCATTGCAAGAAGCAAAAGATGGACACTTCAAAGTCTAAATATACACAAGTATATGTTAGAATATGATGGATGTGCTCATTTTATGATAGAAAATATCACTATTGTCACCCAACCATAGGCCGAAGCCACCCTCCAAGCACCTTAACCTTGATAGAGAATCACTCCAAAAGGAAACCCTAGGCTAGATAGCCAAACAAAGGGCAGTGCACCTTTCTCCAAGGATAACGCACCAAACAAGAGCTGATCAGATAGTCCAAACCATAACCAAGAGATAGTCCAAGACAAAACGTAATATGCTAGCTGCAGCAGCTGTAATGACAACTCTCCTCCAGACTCGCGCACAAACTGGCTAACTGCAGTGCGCACAAGTGAGCTCTGCAGTTCTGAGAATGCCTGCCAGAATGAAGACTGGCCTCCTGTATTTATACTAATTCTGGCTAACTTCCTGGGCTGACTTCTCATTCTGGGTACCTATTTACTTATTATATATTAATTCTTCTGGCCGACTTCTTCTCTTGGAGGCTAATAACCTAATTAAAATTATCCTCTTGAGCCGACTTGTCTTCTAGGGTTATTAGCCAACTCATTAGGGTTTCTTCTTTCTTCCCAGAATATTCTATTCTCGTCAAGTTTACACATGGAGATAAATACCTCCCGCAACTACCACAATATCAACACTCCCTCCTAGCTAGAGAGGTATTGAAGACAATGGTATTGAGCACAAACATACCATTGAATCAGTAGCATCATCATAGTCATACAGAATATCTCAAGATTAGATCATGAGCACCATAATCACTATCAATATCATCAACTGCATCATCTCTCAAAACCATACTCCATCTGAGTAATCACAAATGATGCTGGATAATTCACTCACTTCATAGAGTGACACAAGAAAAATTATTCTAATCCGGACATATGTCCTAGAAGAATAAATGTCCTGGACCATTTTTCGTTTGGGAAATATCTGTCCATTGATCATCCATCTAGTTGATAATCATTTCCAACACTGCTAATAGTATTCAAGGAAATCAGAACAATATCATTCAATAGAACACAACTATATCTATTCATAGTAGTACACAACTACAATACAGTGGTACACTACCACACCAAGTAGCACACAAATACTTGATCCGTGACGTATAGTCACAATTAGTGGAACACATCCACCACAGTAGCATATATCTACTGTCTAGATACATACAGTCTCCATAACAATCATCTGATATCAAACTACATAGAAAACATTGTTATGATATACACTGAATCATCTAGGCCATTCTTCCACTCACATCTATGAGATCTGGAAGAGCATCTTCCCTCAGAAGGTAAAACATCAATGATGAGCTATCTGGACTATTCTTCTTAAGAAAGGAAGAATAATTGTCCCTATTTTTGAGCCTAGACCATTCCCCACTGATGCAGGAGCATCATATAAATCCAAAGGCACACGCCTAACCAAAGGAGACAACTGGAAAAGAACCAACACACATTTTGAAATGTTTTGAAGATTAATGAATGTACATTAATGTAATAGCTAGGGAAGCATACTTACCTTTGTGTTTTGGAGATTGTAAACAAATATTGAGCGTTGCTCTCATCTATCGAATGTAGATGCATTTATGAGTAATGAATGTAAAGTAGGTAGATTTAAATAATAGATTAGACGGTTTTAGGAGCGTAGGAGGTAGGAGGGAAAATGGATGATAGACACCCTCAACCCTTTGATCATTTGTAACATTATGATTCAGATTTCATAAGTTGTAGAGATGCAGAGAAGAACAAATAATTTTTTCATGCATTCTAGATGTAGTTGTTTACCATGTATGAGAGAACTGGAATTAATGAAAGAAAAGCTTTGATTCCAATCTTCTGTTGGAATCGCCCATTGAATGATATGTTGTGGCTTGTTTTCATTCTTTGTGTGCATTTTATTTCAATGCAAATTTGTGTGTGTATGTTATAGGATTCTATGTTGAATATTTGAATTCTGGAAAAGGGGAGAATGAGGTTCAGTTGTTTCTCTTTCTGAGAACGCCTGCAAAGAGTGCAGTGGAGGGTCTGCAAGGAGTGCGTCAATTAGACTCTGAGTTTTACCTCAGAACTCTCAAAAGAGTTTCAAACTTTGTCTTTACAGGCAAGAGTGTTAACAGAGCATAGAGTCGTGCAAGGTGTGCGCAGGCTGGGTGAAGTCTTGGATTTTACCAAATCCAAGAGAGAAATTAAGGGACCGTTGTCACAAGGAGTGCACAGAGTCGAAGATCTAAAATAACTAGAGGCTATTTAAAAACTTCCACAAGGAGTGCATGTAGAGACTCTTTTTGGAGGCCTTGAGTTTGCAAGTAAAATATTAGGAGGGTTAGAACCTGTGAATTGTTCCAAAGGGAGATGGAGGTTGAACTATTTTGCAGGAATTAAGTTCAGGAGGGAAGGACACCAAGTCGTCTAGCCATAAGTCCTTGAGAAGTTGAATCGGATGATTGAATCACTTCAGGAGGAAGTGCCGAAATCCTGTGAATCATTGGATCTCTTAGAACAATGAAGAGATTAAGACTGGGTGTCTTTTCAACACCCTTAAGCTCTAGAGGGATAGTGACCGTCAGATCCAGATCAACGTGGGTCATTGATCTCGCATGGAAACTCACATATCAGAGTTCAGGGAATGGAGTGACAAGAGGTTTGGGGTCAAGCATCTTGGATTGCCAATTTGTGAAATCTTGATATGTCGTGGGTCGTTAGATCAAGAGAAGCATACAACCATTGGATCTTGTCGAAGGCTAGATTTAGGTGTCAGGGATTTGCAGGGAGAGTGTACAAGGGGTGGTGATCCAACTCACGAATAGTGAGTCACAAAAGGTGCTTGTGCCTAGGCTTGGTTGTGGTCACATTGGAGAGGGAGCTTACACCATAAGCCCATTCAAAATTTCACGATTCGACTATTGCCAAGAGCCATGAAATAGTGTTCAAAGTTCCCCAACTTGCAAAAAATGAAATCCTGTGTGGGATTAAACAAGGGGTTTTGTTAACCATTGTCGTGGTATATAGAAGATCCTACGTGGATCTCGGCCTAAGGGAAGGAAGTCTGCATCAGTTGTGGTATCAAAGCCCAGAACAAGTTCTTTTCTTTCTGTAGTAGAGAGAAAAGAGGAATTTTACATCCATGCCGTTGAGAAGGAGAGAAAGGGCAATGCTTGATCCAGAAGTGGAAAGAGAAATGCGTGAATTACGTGCCAGGATTGATGCTATGGAGACAACACATAGGTGCACAGTTGACACTGGGGATATCAGTGAAGCTGAAAATGAAGGAGAAGAAGTTGCAGTCGAAGATGTTGCAGAAGAACGCTTATTCAAGGCTGTTGCTAGCATAGGTGCTAGGGAAAAAATAGACATTCCAATGTACGAAGGCAACTTGGATGTTGAAGAGCTTCTAGACTAGATTAGAGGTCTAGACAAATACTTTGACTATGAGGATGTCGAGGAAGGAAAGAAAGTCAAACATGTCGTTACTAGACTTAAAGGGCATGCAACACTATGGTGGGATGAGCTACAATCTGATAGATGTTGCAAGGGCAAGCAGAAAATCAAAAGTTGGGATAGAATGGTTGCAAAAATGAAAGCCAAGTTTATACCCAGGGATTATCAAATAAATCTACTTTGAAGGATGCAGAATTTGAGATAGAAGCTGATGTCAGTGAAAGAATACACTGAAGAGTTCCATAGGATAAACATCAGAGCAAGTCATCGGGAAAGCGATGATGAGAAAGTTGCCAGGTATATGAATGTTCTACGATATAACATTCAGGACGATATGAGTATGATGACCATCCGAACCGTAGAAGATGATTATCAGATGGCTCTGATAGTTGAAGAGAAGCAGAGCCAAAAGCAAGGTCAAAGAGGCCGAGGCAGAAGTCAAAGTAGAGGCAAGATGATATTCTGGAACATAACTCAAAAACCTAAAGAAGAGGGGAAGAAACCTCAAACTCAATCTGAGAGAGGAGGAAGCTCATAGGGGAGGAGGTATGTAGATATAAATACTTTTCCTAGAACTAGAGGAAGAGGAAGAGGCAGAGTAGGTGAAGTGAAATGCTTTGTCCGTGGGAAAATTAGACATAAATCCTATGAGTTTCCAGATAGGAAGAAAGATGGTGGTGAAACTCACATTGTCGAAGCTCAAGGATGGAATGTTGAAGTAGAGGACACTAAGGGTGGAAGATCTTTTATGATGAGGAAATTTCTCTTGAAACCAGAGAAGGAGCCAGAGAACCCAACCCAAATAAACAATATGTTTTGGACTGCTTGCAAAACCAAAGACAAGGTATGCAAGGTCATAGTAGACAGCGGTAGCACAAATAATCTTGTATCTATGGAAATGGTAGAAAAGATGGAGCTGGAGACTGTTGCGCATCCAAGACCATACAAAGTTTCATGGCTACAAAAAGGACATTAGGTAAATGTCACTAAACAATGTTTAGTTGAATTTAAAATAGGAGGATATAAAGATGAGATATTATGTGATGTCATTCCCATGGATGTTTGTCATCTATTACTGGGTAGAGCATGGAAATATGATAGAAATGTGGTGCATGATGGGAGAAAGAACACATACACTCTTGAGAAAAGTGGTAGGATGCACATGTTGCTGCTGTTAACTCCCAAAATAACACCATTATTTTGCTAACTCGTTCACAAAGGTTCGATTAAAGTTTTTGAATTGTGAATGGGAAAAGGACACTTAAACTTGCAGGCAACTTTTCAATCCCTTCCTGAGCTCCAAATTAAGATCCAACAGCACCATTGGGAAGCTGAGATTCTGTAGATGTCGATCGACTATTTACATGAGAAAAATGGATTTTTTGTGACCAAGAAATTCAATTTTGAAAATCTGCCCGCTTTCAACAGCACA
>ML824753.1:28404-52966 GCA_009831015.1 Picea engelmannii | reverse complement strand
GTTTCATTACTCTGTAATTCGATTCAATTTAGTTCAGCTATTAAGAACTGTCATCTTCTTATTTGGCTCATGAATTCGAATTGAATGATCTCTTACTATCTTGTATGACCCTACATGTTAATGTATTTGGTTGTCTAGAGTAGCGTTCTTCATACCCCCTTCCAAATTACTGCATCTGATTATTGGTTTCTAAAAGCACTGGCTCATTCGAATGCATGATAAGTTGTTCTTCTCATTAGCCATCCTCAGTTATCCCATTGATCCACACACTTTCATTATTCATGATTTCTTAAGTTACCAGGCATACTTAGCTTACAACCCTAAGTAGTTTCCTGGAGTGATAACAGCTGCCAATTAAGAATAAAGAGGTGAAAACATAGATGCGCAACACTGTACTTCTCATGAGTGGGAAGGAACTTCTTAAGGAAGTCAAGAAGAAGGAAGACACATAATTCATTGTGGTTAGGAAGCCCATAATTTTTTTGAACAACACTAGGATGGATGATTTACTAGTAGAAATCCAGGAGTTGCTGGAAGAATTTGCTGATATAGTAGTGGACGAACTACCTTGTTCGTTGCCACCTATTAGGAGTATAAGCCATCATATCAATCTTATACCTGGAGCCAATTTGTCGAATAAAGAAGCGTACAAGTTGACATCGTAGGAGAATGAAGAAGTTAAGAGACAGGTCCAGGACTTAATGGACAAAGGATTGATTCGGGAGAGCTTGAGTCCATGCACTGTTCCGACAATGCTCAGCCCAAGAAAGGATGGTGGCTAGAGGATGTGTACAGACTCAAGGGAAATTAACAAAATTACCATCAGATACAGGTTCCCATTGCCAAGGATTGATGACTTGATGGACTGCTTGAGTGGAGCAAAGATTTTTTCAAAAATTGTTTTGAAAAGCAGATATCATCAGATTAGAATGAGAGAAGGTGATGAATGGAAGACAACATTCAAGAAAAATGAAGGGTTGTATGAATGGCTTGTCATGCCATTTGGATTGAAAAATGCGCTGAGTACTTTCATGAGGTTTATGAACGAAGTTCTGAAGGATTTCATTGAGAAATTTGTCATTGTATATCTTGATGATATATTAATTTTCAGCAAAACATTTAAAGCATTTAGTTGCAATGATGAGGAGCAACAAGAGAAATTGCTGATCAATATGAAGAAATCATCATTTATGAGGACAAAACTCATTTATTTGGGTTTTGTTATCTCTGCAAATGAATTGAAAATGGATCCAGAAAAGATAAATGCGATTAAGGATTGGTCATTGCCGAAGAGCGTGTTTGAAGTTCACAGCTTCCATGGTTTGGCTAGCTTCTACAGGAAATTCATCCAAAACTTTAGTGGAATTAGCGCATCAATGATGGATACGGTGAAGAAAAGACATAAATGTTTTCACTAGATGGAGGAAGTGGAGAAGAGCTTCAACCTACTGAAGAAGAAGATCACCGAGCAACCAATTCTGGTTTTGCCAGATTTCAACAAGACATTCCAGGTTAGGTGTGAAGCAAGTGGATTTTCCATTGGAGTAGTCTTGAGCCAAGACAATAGGCCGATCACGTATTTCAGTGAAAAACTGAATGAAGTAAAGATCAAGTACTCCACATATGACAAAGAATTCTATGTAGTCATACAAGCGTTGAAGAAATGGAGGCACTATTTGGTTCCC
Organism: Picea engelmannii; assembly: GCA_009831015.1. Classification (NCBI taxonomy): domain Eukaryota; kingdom Viridiplantae; phylum Streptophyta; class Pinopsida; order Pinales; family Pinaceae; genus Picea; species Picea engelmannii. The sequence goes on along the minus strand of ML824753.1, from coordinate 51,281 downwards.
AAAGAGTTCGTTTTGTACAACAATAATCATGCTTTGAAATTCATGACTCGACATGAGAAGTTGAGCCAAAAACATGCTAAATGGGTTGAATACATGTAGAATTTTACTTTTGTAATCAAACATATTTCTGGAACTGCTAACAAATTTGATGATGCTTTGAACAGGAAATGTTTGCTTATGTAGGAATTCAGAGTCAAGACTTTGGGTTTTGATAACCTCAAAGAAATGTACAGGGATGATCCAGACTTCAAAGAAGCATGTGAGGCATCTGAGAATCCAATTCTCAGGGACAGAAGCCAATGGACTGAATACATGATCCAGGATGGATGATTGTTTAGGGGAAATTAGCTATGTGTTCCAAAATGCTCCATGAGGGAGAATTTGCTGAAGGAAAAGCACAACAGAGGATTGGCCAGACACTTCGGTCATGAAAAAACATTCTTAAAGTTGAATGGCTCATATTTCTAGCCAGGGACGAGGACAGATGTGAAGAAATTTGTGGACAGGTGCAGAATTTGTTAGCACACGAAAGGAAAAAGGAAGAACACAGGGTTATACCAACTATTACCCATACCGGAAAGGCCATGGGATGCCGTGAGGATGGATTTCATATTGGGACTACCAAGGACACAAATGGGATATGATTCAATATTTGTAGTGGTAGAAAGATTTTCAAATATGGCACATTTCATAGCATGCCAGAAAACCAGTGACACAACTCATATTGCAAACGTGTTTTTCAAGGAAGTCGTCAGACTTCATGGCTTGCCAAGGAGTATCATTTCTGATCGAGATACCAAGTTCGTAGGACATTTCTGGAGGACCTTATGGAAGAAGTTGGGGACAAATTTGTCTTTTAGATCAACATATCATCCTCAGATGGATGGACAGAAAGAGGTCGTGAACATGAGCTTGGGAGATTTGTTAAGGAGCTTAGTGACTGAACACCACAGTCAATGGGATCACATTCTACCACAGGAAGAATTCACTTACAATGATTCACTCAATAGAAGAACAGGGAAGAGTCCATTCCAGATTGTATATGGAATACAACCAAGGGGAGTTTCTGAATTGAAATATTCAGAACAAACTAAATTCATAAGTGCTAGTGCAGAGGAATTTGCAGAAGGAATGAAGGAGCTTCACATCATAATTAAGGAGCGATTGCAGAGTTCAAGTCAAGAGTACTAGTGTAGAGAAGATAAACACAATCCATAAGGAGAGGTTCGCAAGGGGAACATACAACAAGATGAAGATGAAAAAGATTGGATCGTGCAAGGTCATAAGGAAATTTGGGACAAACGCATATGAGATTGAATTACTCGATGGGGTCGGAATCTCATCGATATTCAATGTCGTGGATTTGTACCCTTATAGAGCTGAATAAGAAGGAGTAGAAGATAAACAAGAAAATATTCAATGGACAAAACAAATGCCTGTAGCTGAAAAGCCACAGATGGAAAGTATAATTGACAAGAGGATTAGTAGAAAGACTAGGAGAAAAGAGTATTTTGAATACTTGGTCAAATGGAAAGGACATCTAGTTGAATATGCCAGTTGGGAGGATGAAACAAAAATTCAAAAGCATGGATGAACAATGAAGGAACTCATGAACAGGAGTTCATGAAAATTTTCAAGCGAGGGAATATGATGCAAGACCATCATATAAAGCCAAAGGCACGCGCCTAACCAAAGGAGACAACTGGAAAATCACCAGCACACATTTTGAAATTTTTTGAAGATTAATGAATGGACATTAATGTAATAGCTAGGGAAGCGTACTTACCTTTGTGTTTTGGATATTGTAAACAGATCTTGAGCATTGCTCTTATTTGTCGAATGTAGAGGCATTTATGCGTAACGAATGTAAAGTAGGTAGATTTAAATAACAAATTAGACAATTTTAGGAGCGTAGGAGGTAGGAGGGAAAATAGATGATACACACCCTCAACCCATTGATCATTTGTAACATTATGATTCAGATTTCATAAGTTGTAGATCTGCAGAGGAGAACATAGAACTTTTTAATGCATTCTAGTTGTAGTTGTTTACCATGTATGATAGCACTGGAATTAATGAAAGAAAGTATTTGATTCCAATCTTTGTGTTTTTTATGGCTGTTGGAATCATCTATTGAACAATATGTTGCGGCTTGTTTGCATTCTTTGTGCGCATTTTATTTCAATGCAAATCTGTGTGTGTATGTTCTAGGATTCTATGTTGAATATTTGAATTCTAGAAAAGGGGAGAATGAGGTTCAGTTGTTTCTCTTTCTGAGAACGCCTACACAGAGTGCAGTGGAGGGTGCACAAGGAGTGCATCGATCAGACTCTATGTTTTACCTCAGAACTCTCAAAAGAGATTCAAACTTTGTCTTTACAGGCGAGAGTGTTAGCAGAGCATAGAGCCATGCAAGGTGTGCACAGGGTGGGTGAAGTCTTGGATTTTACCAAATCCAAGAGAGAAATTAAGGGACTGTTGTTGCAAGGAGTGCATAGAGTCGAAGATATAAAATAACCAGAAGTTATTTTAAAACTGCCACAAGGAGTGCATGTAGGGACTCTTTTTGGAGGCCTTGAGTTTGCAAGTGAAAGCTCAGGAGGGTTAGAACCTATGAATTGTTCAAAAAGGAGATGGATGTTGAATTGTTTCGCAGGAATCAAGTTCAGGAGGGAAGGATGCCAAGTCATCTGGCCAGAAGTCCTTGAGAAGTTGAATTGGACGGTTGAATCGCTTCAGGAGGAAGTGCCGAAATCTCATGAACCGTTGGATCTCTTAGAACAATGAAGAGACTAAGACTGAGTGTATTTTCAACACCTTTAAGCTCTAGAGGGATAGTGACCGTCAGATCCGGATCAATGTGGGCCATTGATCTCACATGCGAACTCAGGTATCAAAGTTTAGGGAATGGAATGAAAGGAGGTTTGGGGTCAAGAGTCTTGGATCACTGATTTGTGAAATCTTGGTATGTCGTGGGCCTTTAGAGCAAGGGAGGCATACAACCATTGGATCTCATCGAAGGCTAGATTTCAGAGTCAGGGATTCGCAAGGAGAGTTCACAAGGGATGGTACTCCAACTTGTGAATCGTGAGTCGTGAAAGGTTTTTGCGCCTAGGCTTGGTTGTGGTCACATTGGAGAGGGGTCTTACACCATAAGCCCATTCAAAATTTCACATTTTGGCTATTTCCAAGAGCCATGGCATAGTGTTCGAAGCGCCTCAACTTGCGAAAACCAAAATCCTATGTGGGATTAAACAAGGGGTTTTATTAACCCTTGCCATGGTCTAGAGAAGATCCTGCATGGATCTCGGCCTGAGGGAAGGAGGTCTGCATCACCCACCCAGGGCCATTCCTCTCTCACTAAAAAAAATGCAAGCTGGAGAGAATGAGTCTGCCCTAGGTAATGCCTGTCTTTAATTTCTAAACCGGGACCATTCCTCCGACACTAAACAAAGTGAAACCTGGAGAGAATGAATATTCCCTAAGGAATGACTATCCGGACCATTTCCTAAGGAAATATTTGTCCTGCACCAACCTCCAAAATAGACCATTCTTCAAAACTTTTCACAACTGTGAGATTCGAAATATTGAATGTTCAGCGAGGAGGGCCAGTCTTCTTGAGTAACCCTCAAGAAGAGAGATTGCCCTAGAACATTCCCCATGTTAACCACAATGGGAAATCATTGTCTATGGTACATCATCAATCCATCGAACCATTTTCATTACGAAAATGACCGTTCGATCTGGACCATTTTTTGAACTGGAAAATGCCCGTCCGTTAGAAATCTCAAACCACTTTCTGAATTGGAAAGGAACTGCTCATCTTGGACCATTTTTCGAATTGAAAAATGATTGTCCATAAATCAATATCACATTAGTGCTCCCTCCCAACCTGGGAGTCATCTCTTCCTTTTTCAATAAGGAAGTCATCTCCATGAGCTCTAGCTTGAGTACACAAACTCTTTCATCTTTGATAGAAGCTTTACCAAAATGTCTTCTTATCTACTCATCTGTGGAGATATATATTGGAGAACCACTTTCTCCTTTCTGGACTTCATCACAGAGAATGTAATGTTGTATCTGAAATGTACTTCAGTTTTTCTGGAACACTAGTTTTCTCTGAAGGCTTCATATAGCTCTGATCAGTATATTATTGTTGGATTCCTCTTTGGTTCCTGCTAGTTCACAACATCGTGGCAAGGGTAAAACTGGAACATATCCAAGTGGTACTTCTTCGACCATCATGAGAGTTTTTCTTGGATTAGCGATCCATCATCCTGAGCTTCTGAGTAACCATTCTAATACAATATCTCTATTCTAGAAAGTCTTCATCACGCTTCTACTGTGCATTGGAGGTTCTCCACCAAGTTGTCTTCTTCCATCTGCATACAAGGGTCTCTTTTTGGTATACGTCAAATCCTTGAGGTTCCTCTTCACACGCTCTTTGTTCAATTGCTTTGGAGAAAAATATTTGCATTCATATGATGTAGAAATCCAACCCATGGATATTGCAGATGATATAATGACTAATGTAGAGGTATGTTTGGTTTACTGGAACAAGTAATCATCATAGTCTTCTCCCTCCATATGGGAGAACCTCTAGTTCTGAATCTTGCAATGCTTGCATTCATATACACTGTTCTTCATCACAACTTTCAGTTCCTTTTCTTGATTTCATTTTAGCGAGTTCATATCAGGTTGGTAATTTTGTGATTCTCGATACAATGACTAGTTGTTCTTGCTTCTCTTTCTTTCTTGGAATCTTCATGTTCTTCCTCATGTTTTTATTTAGCTCTTGGGTCCATGGAGTTTCTTATAGATTCCATGCCCTAAATATTCCACTTCTTTCTTTCATCATAGGATCACGGACGTGGATGGACAACTAGGGATACTTTAAGGCTTCTCTTCGAAGAAGACTTCTTCTAAGGTCGAACTGAACACATACTGCTTTTCATGGCTTCTACCATGGATATATACTTCATCATCTTCAATGGATCATAGGATTATCTCCCTCCTAATCCTTGCTTCATGTATGAATGCATTCTCTTCTTTATATAACTGGCTTGCTCCATCTAACAGAGTCCATGATTTCGTCTTGTCTTTATTTTCTTCTGCAAGGTGTCATAAGTCTTTCTCCAATTTCTTCTTGATTTTTGATTTCGGCTTATCTTGCCGCTTGTTACTTATGTAATAACTTCCACATGATTTGTTTGATGTACTTCATACTTTCATGTGCTTTGTCTAACTTGTAGTCATAATGATAGAAACCCTTATCTTGTTGTTCTTCCTTAGGTATAGTTCTTCTTGGAACATATCATCTTCTAAGAGACAGATATACAAGATATGTACAGAGACTACGCAAACAAGATATGTACAAGAACTATGAAGAATATTGTTACCTTGTCTTTAAAGGAAGAAGTCTGCTTTATCCTACTTGGTTTTCCTTGAGGGTTTCCTTTCTTAGGAAACTGATGCTTCGTGTGTCTCCTTCCTTTTATTTAGCTCGGGACAATGATTCTTATAGTGACCATATTTTCGACAGTTGAAGCATTGTATTTATGACATATCCTTCTTTTGTTTTGGCTTCCTTTTAAACTTCCTTTTGTTCCTGAAATTCTTGAATCTTTCTATAAAGGCTTGATCATCATACTTATTTTGAGGTTTCTCTTTTGCACAAATCCTTGATTCTTCTTGAGCACAACAAGTCCAAAGTTCTTCAAATGTAGGATACTCCTTCCTTGTGTTCATGCTTGCGGAAAATGCATCCCATGTCTTGGGAAGACCATTGAGTACTATGTTTACTGATTCCTTCTCTGGAATGATCTCCTCAATAGTTTGTAGTTGATATCTTAACTGAGATATTCTCACAAAGTATGATGTTATGCTGTCATCATCATTCATCTTCATGTCACAGAGCTCATTCTTCAAACTCATTACTTGTCCAATGTTTCTGAATGAGAAGAGGTGTCTTAGGGCATCATACATCTTCTTCAATGAGTCAAGATGGGAGATATAGGATATAAAGTGGTATTTTATGGAGTCCACTATGATACTTATGGCATTGATGTCACCGTATTTGAACTTCTCCATAAATGCAACGTTCTGTGGTTCCTTCTCTTTTCCTTCTTCAAACTCTGGTTCCACGATCTTTCCTTTCACGATATCCAACACTTTATTCTTGGAAAGGATGAGGTCGATCCTTGTCTTCCACGCTCTGAATTTTGAAGCTCCATCTAACTTATTTTCTAACTTCATAGAGTAAGTCATCGCTGCTTTGATTTGGTCAACCCTAGATTTGACCAAAAACTCAAACTTGACGTCTTGGCTTGCTGAGAGTACTAGGAGATGCATTGGGATATGGCACACTGATCTATCAAGAAATTAGGTCAATCCCTTCACTTAAGGTGCCTCAATGAGAGGATTAGGGTTCTGCAACTACACTTGCTAGTAACCCTAGCGTAAGTGCTTTGGTGACTTCTCTTGCTAGAAACACTAGTGTCAATTCTTCAACGAGATCAATATCCTTATGGATATGCTCCCTGCCAGTGGTTAGAATGAATGAAGGAGGTGTGGGACCATAACCTGTTAGAATATGATGGATGTGCTTGTTTTACCATATACAATATCACTATTTTCATCCAACCATAGGCTGAAGCCACCCTCCGAGCACCTTAACCTTGACAGAGAATCACTTCTGAAGCAAATCCTAGGATAGATATCCAAACAAAGGGTAGCACACATTTATCCAAGGATAGTGCACCAAACAAGAGCTGATCAGATAGTCCAAACCATAACCAAGAAATAGTCCAAGCCAAAATGTAATCTGCTAGCTGCAGCAGCTGCAACGACAACTCTCCTCTAGACTTGCACACAAACTGGCTAACTATAGTGCGCACAAGTGAGCTCTACAGTTATGAGAATGCTTGCCAGAATGAAGATTGGCCTCCTGTATTTATACTAATTCTGGCTAACTTCCTAGGCTGACTTCTCATTCTGGGTACCTATTTACTTAGTATATATTAATTCTTTTGGTTGACTTGTTCTCTTGGAGGCTAATAACCTAATAAAAACTATCCTCTTGAGCCGACTTGTATTCTAGGGTTATTAGCCAGCTCATTAGGGTTTCTTCTTTCTTCCCAGAATATTCTATTCTCTTCAGGTTTACATGTGGAGGTAAATACCTCCCACATCTACCACAATATCAACAATATATATCCATACTAAGGGTCCGAAGATGCAATACGAAAAATATCTCCATTGATCAGTGACTCTTAGGGAAAATTATTACCACTCTCGACTGAAAGTTTTGAGATTAGTTCAACAAATACCAAGGAATTTTTAGATTTCTCTAAAACAAAATCCAAGTCAAATAATTATAGGATGACTATCCATCGCCTGATTTTCCCACCGATGACATGTCGTGTTAACACATATTGAAAAGGGTTCATGAAAACTACGACAATGGTATTGTGAAGTAATATGTGATGACGAAAACATTAGACAACATGAACAACTGCCAAAGAAAGTTTCGCAACATGTGTGTAGTTGAGTTCCGGTCTTACCAAGCCTCGACTAAGATAACCGATAACATGCTCTTCGAGTGCATCATCCTCTTGGACCAATACCATGCCAATAGTATATTCTGCGACAACCAAATATAACAAGAAATCTTGAAATAATCCAGAGGAATGAGCAGAGGGGAAGATGTCAGAGCACATTGCAATTCTTCAAAAGAGCGTTGAGCCACTTCATCCCAATAGAATGGGACCCCTTTTTTCAAGAGACACATGAACCCTTTAGTAATCTTGGCATAGTTGGAAACAAAACGCTGAAGAAAATTGGCTTTCCCCTGTATACTTTGAAACTGGGAGATTGTGCACGGGGGAGGAAATTGAAATATTTCCTTAACCTTCATAGGATCGACCATGATCCCTTTATTTGACACGATAAAACCTAACAAGCATCCCGATTTCATGCAAAAACTACACTTATTTGGATTTAGGCGAATCCGATAGTAGCGACACTTCTCAAAGACAAGTCATAAATGGGTGGGATGATCAAATCTCTTATGAGAATGTGATGCCAAATCATCAAGATATGCCTCGATTATGTGTTTGAGTTTGTGGAAGGCAAACGACATTTCCATTGAAAAGTGGCTCCAACATTCTTAAGGCCAAAAGGCATTTTTCTATACGCAAATGTACCCCAATGACAAATAAATGTCATTTTATGTTGGTCCTTGGGCTTGATCTGAATCTGATTGTACCCAAAAAAACCATCCATAAAATAAAAGACCTCACAACCCGCACATTCATCGATAATATGGTCAATGAATTTGGTTGGAAAATTATCTTTCGAGAAAGCTTGGTTCAGGTCACTAAAGTCCATACATATGTAGATCATACCTTTTTTTGTTGTTGACAGGAACAGGGTTCAACACCCATTCTTTCAATTGCACATGATAGATGAAACCTTAATGATTTTCTCTACCTCAGCCTTGATCGTCACTGCCTTGCGAGGATTGACCAGGTGAAGCTTCTGTCGGGTAGGCTTAACATCGGGGTAAGTTGTGATCTCGTGTTCAATGATATGTGGATCAATGGCTGACATCGCCTCATAAGACCAGACAAATATGTCGCGAAACTCTTTAAATAATTCACTGTAGATATGAATCTCTTCAAGAGAACAATCTTCTCCAATGAAGATGTTTTCAATGATGCCAAGGGTTCTAGAGATGTTGATAGGATTTGTATCAGCTATACTTTCCATATTTCCCTCGGCATAGATTCCTTGAGTGCCCAGAGGGTTAACAAGACAAGGGACATATCCATTCATGGTCGTAATGAACTCTCCTGACTCTATTCTCTTTAGCTCGGGTAAGAAATAATATCCGTGGTGAAGATCATCCCAAGGTTTGTATGGCCCAGTCATTGCCTCAAAAATCGCCTCGTCACAGGAAAATACTAAGTTCGGAGGATCGTAAGTGGTGAGAGAGTCTTGAGCCCAAACAAGCTCTAGAATGGGATCTAGCTTCTGTGGGGGAGTTAGATCAGGGTTGGCCGAGGCTTGCTGGACAATACTGCACACAACCTCAACAACAGATAAGGTCATAGACATTCCATGGTGCCATACCCCCTCCGTCGAAGTCAATGGGGAAGGTAAAGTCCACGGTTCATTAAAGTAACTCATTCTAAAAGACGTGACTTGAAAAATCATAGCCTTCGGCTAGTCGGGGACATCCGAAATAAAATTGACATCATTGGTAGGAGATAGATAATCAAAAGTACCCATTAAAGATGGAAACAATATGACACCTAAGTTGATGGTACATGGCCGTGGGTTTTCAATCATCGGGACCATGGATGCCCCCGATGAAGGGTCAGGACGGGAGAAGGATAATTGATCAACGGTTATAATATGGCCTTCATGAGGAAAACATAAGACCCAAAAAATGGTGGATACAACCACTGTCATAGCGTAGGTCCAACTCCACCCTAAGAAAAGGTTGTAGTCGAGAGGCTCATCGACTACTTCTACTTCGACACAAACAATTTTTCCCTCCAAATCCATGAGGAAGGAGAGAATTGTGCCATGTGGTAAAAAAGATTGACCACCAAACGTAGTTAGCAACGTGGGTGACAAAGACAACTCAAGTTGTCTGATGGCCTTCCAACATGACAATGGCATCATGCAATTCGAGGCACCCTCATCAACCACTGTACAGAAAATGTTTCATATTAACGATTTAATGGCATACACCACTATTATCTGAAAAGCGACGTGGAGAGGAAGCTGAGGTTTATAATCTGTAGGGTAAAAAAAAATCATTCCTGAGTTAGTGGTCTCGGCTGCTCCCAAGGTAGACAACAACTCTTTCCTATGTGAGGGGCAACTTTGGATAACTTCCAGAGTAGACATTTCACAAGGAGTTTGTGCCAGATCCTCCACGAAAGCCTAATTCTAAGAAGCCCTTCCGTTTGGGTTTGAATTCACCCTTAGGGATGCAAGTCATATCTTCTCCCACAGTCTTCTCAATTTGAAGAGGAGGCAGTGGGTTGGAGGCTTCTTTTCCCTTCTCAATATATTCTAGAATTTCTCAATTATGAGCCCTGGTTAACGGATGAGTTTCATACTTCATCATATAAATATTTGCGACTCCTTTGTTAGTATTAGGCGTGGGGGCTCCCTGATTTCCTCTAGGGGTGTTCGTGGACAAGGAAGCCTGAGAGAAATTTTACCCTTACAAAAAAGTGTTGGTTAACACGATAGGTTGCTTCTATGCCAATAACTTTTGGGATTCCTCAAGTCGAGGGAATTGGTGAGTCAAGTGGCCATTAGTGAAAATATTATATGGAAAATTTACCCTCCTCTTTTCATTTTTTCCCTTTCCAACATTATTTGTAGCCTTATTATCCCCTTAGCCTTATTTTTTTTAGATTTCCTCTTTCCCTTGGTTTGTTGGTTACCCTTGGGATTTGTCGATTACACACTGTGTACATTCAAAATTTGGGTTATGGGGGCAGCCGAACTAGGAGTTCAGCTGGCCATAGTCTGTTGAATCGATAACAACTATAACTGATTAGTCAACTAATATGTGGGCTTTCTCTGTGTTGAGCCTACTATGTCTTTGACATGAGGCCCAAAATTTTATTTGGTCTTGTCGACCATGGTGCATCAAACAAGATCTCATATAGAATACCAAACTGAGAGTAAATCAACTCCAGTTGCTGGGCTCTCATGATATCCTCTTCTTCGTAAAAAACCCTAGACGTTGCGATGTATTTGGATACACAAGGAACCAAGGACTTTAGGAACTACTCGAGTAAAAATACAGGAGGGACCTTAAATTTTATCAAACTATTTTGTCATCTCCATTCTCAGATGTGATCCAAGATATGAACAACTTTTGTTTGCTCGAAGTTGGCCAGGAACTTGGTGCTGACATCGTATCTTACCGGTAACTAGAAATGGTTTAAAAAGACCATATCCAGATCGTTAAAGTAATCATACTTCAAGCTATCAGGCTCGATATACCATTTCGTGGCACCCCCTATAAGAGTGCATTGAAACAAATGAAACTAAACAAAATCATCCTTTAATGAGTTGGATGAGCACCATAAATGAAATGTCATAACATGATCACCTGAATCTTTTCCAGAATTCCCTTCAAACTTAGGAATGTTTGAGAGCAACTTAGTCGACACGGGGGGCCAACATGGATCATGACAAATTGTGTCATTCAAAAGTCTCGACAAGTATGGAAAATGCAGAGTTGCCGGGAAAGGTAGTCTAGGTTGTGGTGGATTCAAATGAAAAGAGGCGCTTGGATTTTGGCTAGCACTAGGTTTCCAGGAAAATTTTGGTTGTTGGCCAGGGTTTTGGTAGAAACCATGGTAGCCCTGTCTAGTAAAAGGATATTACGTTTGATTCTACATCGCCGGTTGATTCCCGTAGTTGGATGAAATGCCTTATGTAGGGATTGCTCCCTGCAAAATATTCCAAGGACCTTGGTTGGGGATGCCCCCAACCGACCCTCCTAGAATAGGTACTGAACCCTTCCTAGGGTTCCACTTATTGTGGGAGGGGTTTCCACTGATTGACATCCCTTGCGAAGGAAATGAGCTATGCTAATAATTTCCAAGACCTTGTGGGGAGTAAACTCATGTCATCGCTCCCTATGAAGGAATGAAACCTTGTGTAGGGTTTGGTTGAAAAAAAATGGGGTTTCCCCCTATCGAGAAAGAAGATGATGAAAAATAGTTATTTCCAAAAACACCAAATAAATAAAAAGGCATAGACCCACTGAAATCATATAGGATTGAGGTCCATGACTCCCCCCACTGAACAAACTAGATTTGGTATTAATCTCGATCAACTGTTGGAAATATCCTTCGAGCAAAGGGGACGTAGGAGGGATGTGACCCCCACCGTAAGGGATAGCATTGAATGGGGTAGTGGTTCCCGTGATAGATCCTTGCAAGGGAGAATTAAAGCTTCCTACCCCCATACCAACAATTTGCAGAGTAGAGTAGGTTAGGACCAAACCGGAGTCAAAATCCAACATCCCATATGAAAAGGGAGCACTAAACACATTTTGGATAGAGAGAACAGTGGTCAATGTCATCGAAGGGTGTTGGCCCTTGACCAAGTTTTGGGAGATCCTTGGTCAAGGTGACCTATTTTGGGACTTCGAAAGCCTGTCGAAGACAAAGTGCAAGACGAAACAAAGATTGCAGGATCTCCGCCACCTTTTGGGTCCTTTTTGCAATTTGGGAAAATGTAACGGGAATGGGATGTAGGCCCATGGGTTTACCCATGTTTAGGCCTATTTTGTATGTATAAATAGAAGGCTACGCAATGTAAGAAGTAGTTGAATAGTGCACAAGTGTTGTGCAAATTGGCTAAGTGCTTGATCCAGGGGATCAAATTTTGATCAAAAATTCAAAGTGCTCAGAATTGCTTCAAATCGAACGGGACCGTAGGCCTCATTGTCACAAACCCAACGCAGCTCGTTTGGGTTCAAACAGACGTTGGGAGAGAGAGATATCGTGTTCTTTTCAAAACGACAAACATGCAAAAAAAAAGGGATGCTGACTGTACAGTCCGTACGGATGCTGATGTGGCATGTCCGTACAACACGTGGCAGAGATGAATTGGCAGGATTGTATGACAAGTGGCATTCATTGGTTGGCAGATGTGGATGAATGATATTGCGACACGTGGCAGTTTTTGGTTGGATGTATGGTGCCACGTGGCCCAGTCGTGGGTTGCCACGTGGCACCCTGTTATTGGTTGGTTGTATAAAATTTATTTGGAGTCCACCAGATTTGACCCCATGACCTCCACCCACATGCATAGCCTTTTCAAATTCCGCGCTACCAATGCACCACCATAGTAGTTCTTATTATGTAATAGTTTTAAATTTATTTGAATTTGCAATTGTGGATAGTTGGGGTGCGTCTGGGCTGGGGCTTAGCCCCAACCCCCGGTCGTATATACCATACCATATAACCCTAAATCATGTCATTGGTGCGCACACAGATTTGTATTGTGGTTCAAAAAGTTATACAACCAACGCCTGTCACTTGTCCATTATCTATTCACCTTTGAAACAGAGTCTGTTTTGCATTTGCGCGTGGTCACATGGGTCGCATGACCACGACCTTGGTGGTTAGGGGCTAGGTGTTCCCATAACCATCCTACAGTTCACACCAGTTGTGTGGTTGCGTCCAGTGCTGGGATTTTCCACATTAATGCGCGTGGGGGCTAGGTTGAGGCAATAGGGGTGCATTTTGGCGATCTAGAGACAACAAGTTTGAAGGGGAACTTCCAGGAAGCCTATCTTCTTCAATTTTTGGCCAAACGAGGTGCCGAAAAACCCCAGCTAGGGGTTTTTGGACGTTCCAAAGCCATTGAAGCCATCTATTTGGAATTTTGAGCATTGTAAAGCACATATTTGACCACTTTGAGAAAATAATACAAAAGATCCATTGGAAGTTGGACTAGGAGATGTAGCCCAAGAGAGGGGTGAACTCCTTTATCATTTGTTGTGTTATGTGTTTTCTATTCACTGTTTAATGTTGTTGTTTATATGCATCTTGAATGAGTAATTTCTATAAAAGTTGTGTTGCAAAATTGATCCATTTTCATTTTAACACATAAAATAAATCTTATAAATAATTTCAAGAATACAAGTCTTCTTCATTTTTAGATCAAGTTGGTATCATAGCATAGGTTTTTGAAGACTTGCTTATGTTATCACCCCATAAATTATGGGAATCAACTTATGACTTGGATTTTATGCATATTATCTGTATCTAGTGTTTTTATTGGCAACTGATTTTCCATTTTACAAAAGGAGAGAAAAAGAAAAGAAAAAGAAAAAGTAAAGAAAAAGAAAAAAGAAAAAAGAAAAAGAAAAGAGGGCATAAAGAATTGAAACAAAAGCCCCATGCAATAATAGTAACTTGGTCATACCTTTCAAGCATGACCAAGTTCTTTTAAATTTTCAATGTTGATAGGTTAGTGAATAAATCTGACCAGACTGTCTAATCCTTGTCAGATAGCCCTTTGTTAGCTTAGTGAATACATCTGACCAGACTGTCTAATCCTGGTCAGATAGCCCTTAGTTAGCTTAGTGAATAAATCTAACCAGACTGTCTAATCCTGGTCAGATAGCCCTTAGTTAGCTTAGTGAATAAATCTGACCAGACTGTCTAATCCTGGTCAGATAGCCCTTAGGTAGAGTAATTTCTTAACCCAACAGTTTAATCTGGGTTAATAGTCCTAGAATATAGGTTCGCATGTAGGTTAGTTGCTTGTTTCGCTTGACCACCCATGAAACCAGATCGATGAAATTGCTACCTCCATGTCCCCATGGCCTTAGAGTAGCTTAGATGAAGTCTCCTTGGTGGGGTTTATGTGAAATTTTGGGAAAAACCCATAAAATGCTTTATATCCTAAGTTTTTCCCCAAGTACTTATGTTTCCGCTCCTTGATCTATGTTTCTTGCACTTATCAATGGTCCCAATCATGACGCTAAGATCTATGTCTCACAACGCATTCCAGACCCCCCTGACCATTCAGCTTTTAACCGGGGGGGGGTCCGGAATCGGTAATAACGAGTATGCTCATCTGGACGACCCAGAATAGAGCGCTTAAATCTACGGTCCATATTGGATTCTGGACCCCCCCGTCCGTTCTGCCTTTAATGGAGGGGGGGGGGTCTAGAATGGGTATTAAAGAAGGTGCTCAGATCTGTGGCCAGGAAACAAGCACACATATCAATGGATCAAAATGAATTTCAGACCCCCCTTGGTGTTCTGCTTTTAACTGAGAGGGGGGGGGGGGGTCCAGAATAGATTTTTTCCCTTCGGCGGACCACTGGTCTTACGTGGCGTCAACCTATTGGTTCTCAAGTCCCATCCCTCACATGTTATCTGACAGTCCGTCACTCATGGACGTAATCCTCCACTAAGTCCACTTGTCCCACTTGTTCCCGGGGTTGAGTCCCATCCCATAACTGCGGTCAGGTCCCTGTTGTCAGACCTTTACCCTTTCCATTCATGACCAACCCCCTTCGACAACTTTTACCTCCAATCACCTGCCTCCACATCACTCATCCATATGCTTTGGCCACCATCATCTGCCACCTCATCCCTAGAGGCCCGTTGTCCATTTATTACAGGATAACATACCCGTTATCCTACTGACCTATCTCCCGCGCCAAACCGACCCATTTTTGAATAAAACTACCATTTCCCTTTTCATTCGTTATTCATCCATCGTGCCAGAAACCTGTTATTCCTCCATTGCCTCTATATCGCCTTCACCCACAGTTATTCATCCCCACTAACGTATTGTTTATTGCAGGTACAGTTGCTAAAATGGTGTCAAAGACAAGACAAGCGGAAGAAGAAGAGAATCTTTTTCTTCCTCCTCCGGTTGACCTGGATAAAGTTTCCTTGGTTGATAAAGACCGTTTGATAGCAGATACTATTTGCAATTTTGACTTTTCTTATCTGTAGTCATGGCTCCAGGAGGTGTTCCTGGACCAGAGCGATGAAATTGGACTTTGGGAGTCCAATTTGCCCCTGTATCTCTTTCTCCAAATTCATCATTTCCCAGAATTCGCCCTCAAATGCCAAGCCCATTACATCCCCGACCAGAAAGCTATCGTTTCTTCATATGGAGACGTCCTCTTCTTCATCAGCCCCGAAGATATTGACCAGATGATGCAAATTACCCGTGATGAATCTGCGTCCCCATTCAATTTAGAAATCCTCACTGAGCTATATCAGAAAATGGCATTCCCTCAGAGAGCTCAGATCTTCGAGCTTTTTCTCCCCACTTCCGCTCGACTCCCTTCCACCAATCCCCCTTACCCTTCTTCTATTTTCTCTACCAAAGGAAATAAAATCATTTCTTCCCTGTGTGCCCTGCTTGGTTACTATTCCAATCAATGGGTAGATGAGCCCATCCTGGGTTTTCTATCTATTTTCTCAAACGATGAACAACCTACCACGCAGATCGACTACAACACCTTCTTGGCCAATAATATCCATGAACAATTTGTGAATTTTTCCACAGATTGCATGTTCATATATTCCTCCATTATGGCTTACATGTTCGTGTACTTTCAAGCCGACAGGTTCAGTCTCTCCATGCAGAAGATGGATGCCAACGGGAAGCCCCAGCCAGTCACAGCGTGGACTTCTCTTCTGAAACATAACTCTGTTGAATACGACTTCAAAGCCTTCATTGATCAATTTTACCACCCTGTGGTAAGTATGTTGGGTGGCCGGCCTGAGCCACGAATAAATGAAGAGGTCCAGAGAATTCTACATCTCTCGGAAGACGCAAAGACATGAGACTGGTACTTGTATCAAAATCACTCTGATATCCAAGTTTATGGGTGCAAATTGGCACCTTACAAGCTACCGAGATATGTACCGGTAAGAATTTTTGCATTAGAATACATTAGGCAGATAATGAATTCTGATGATATTCACTTTGTTTCCCTTAAGAAGAAGCAATAATTGCGGATCAAAGGGCAAATTGGTTCTTTCATCTGCAATAGTTGAGGCGCAGGGGAGGAAGCAGACAGAATGTTAAAGGAGATGAAATTCTTTACAAGTTTCACCTGGCACTATGATCCCTACGAGATCATTTCTGAAATGAGAGTGAAAAATAAGAATGTCCCATATGCGCATGATTCCAAGCCAGAAATAGAGAAATTTCCAAATCAGACAGAAAGGGAGCCCGATACTTTGATGGACGTAGAACAACAAGGTGACGTGGAAAATCAGGTGCCCTTGACTAGTGTGTTACCCACTACCACACCTAAGTTCCCCAAGGAGAAGAGGCCCCGACCGGAGTCATCTCCTCCTGTAACGGAGGTGTCATCAGAAGAATTTCAAATTCACTCCAAAAAGCCAAAGACAGTTTCAACACCCGGTGCAACAATAGAACAGGAATTTTCGACAACCATAGTAACTACCACAAGGGTCAAGCCAGTCACTCTCCCTTTCGGCTTGAGTCATCTTAAGGGAATAACAACAGCAATAAAATCCACAGATTATCCCCTAGATACTCCGCCGAGTAAAACTGGTCCCAAGTTAGGCATCTTCGAAAAATATGACTTGATCAAGAAGAAGAACCAGACACTCACTAGCATCACTTATGCCCAGTTTCAGAAGAAGTCATCCACAACTCAACATAGACTTCTTTCAGCCTTTGAAACTGAAAAGGGTAGGATGCATATGTCTTACCTCCAAGCACAAGTGCCGGATCCCAAGGTGATATCAGACTACAAAAGGGCCACCTTTGAGTTTCAAGCAAAGGACGTGCATCCAACAGATCAGATGGATCTGCACAAGCAAACTGGGGAGATGGTTTTCCACACATTGGTCCACGCCTCAACTTCTGCATCAAAGTTTCGGGTAGCTTTGAACAATGCCCAGACCCAACTTAAGCTGGAGAAAATATCATCTTTCACGAAAGACAACAGAATCAAGATGTTGGAGGAGTTGGTCCTCAAGATTGGTTACGACCCTGCGAACGTCAAGGCTGCCGAAGAGATGATTAAAAAGAAAAATGTTGACATCGCATCCTTAAGAAAATAGCTAAATATCCCTCCAACAGAGAACCCGCAGGCAAAGGAGATAGCTGAAAAGGAAGGGGAAAAGGATGAGATGTTAAAGTTACTCATGGAGCAGAATGTTCAGCTAAAGGAGATGGAAGCTGAGATGGAGAGACTGCTTAAGGAGAAAGAGAAGGCAAAGCCAATGGAAGGCATTCCATTGAGTTCTATCCCAATTGCAGGATTGAGCACAGCAATAGCGACAGCCATTCCAGAAGGAACAACAGACCTTGCCAAGTCCATGGAGAGGATGAACCTACAAGAGTCAGGAATTAGCAGGCTTAAGAAAGAAGTGGAGAACCTCCAAGAGATAAAGACTTCTTTCCAGACAAGCCTATCCAAATAAAAGCAAGTGAATGAGCAAATCAGGAAGGAGTTACAGCAACTCCAAAAGCATACAATGGCAGGGAAGACCTTGGCTGAGGTCAAAGAGCTTGTGTGGATAGATATTTCCAAGTTCATAAATGAAATCTGGCCAATGGTTCAAATCATGTTTGAACAAAATGAGTTGCTCGAGAGGAGCAAACAGGTTGTTGAGAAAATCATAATGGAGCTGGGAGACATGCCAGCACAAGCAAATGAAATCATAAGGTTCCTGAATTCAAAGACCAGGGAGGAACTTTAAGAATTGAAGATTGAGGACATGAGAGAAACTATACTTGAGGTAAAATGGGTTCTAACCAAAAGAGGTCTCATGCTTCAGCTTGAGGAGAAGATTCAAGTCATGGATCAAGGAGTACAAAAGTTTTTCAATAAGATAGATGCTCTCCAAAGGAAGGGCCTACCTGGCCTGAAGGTAATTAATGAAAAACTAATGACACTCCCTGATTACAAGAAAAGGTTGACTGAAGTGTCCAAGGATAATTCCAAGTTTGTAGGGATACAGGGAAGCATCACAGGCAAAGATTTCATGGATGCCCTGCAGTTGGATATTAGTATCCATCATGAGATTAAACACATATTCATCATCAAGCCTACATTTGCTAAATATACAGACATGGATGAAGTATATCGGAGACTGCTTAAAGTCACAGTGCCAGGTCATCTCAGATGGGAAGAACTGTGTGATCTACTATATTAGAAGATGAGTTGTCACAATCCAGTCACCTGTCCAGTCAGAAGAGGTTGCGAAGACACTTCGCCAACGGCCTACCCCAGAAATTTCCGCATGCAGTTGCACTGAGTCATCAAGCAGTTTTGATTAGTTAAGTTAGTTAGACTAAAAATAGAATGAGCACGTCCTGATCAGTTATGACATGAACGTTTTTATTTTGAATTATAAATACTTCATCTTTTGAAGTATTGAGGGTTGTTGATTCGCACATCCTATTGCTATCAAACTGTACTATTTTTTGAAGAGATCGGCCATTAATAAAGAAGAGACACTTTTACAGGATTCTTGCGTATGTTCACTGGTGATGTGGATTTTCTATGTTGAATGTTTTTCTTTCTCTGTAATCATTTTGTTTTATGAATCTAATCTTTATGAATAGCGTTATGTTGCAGGATTTATCCTTGATACCCTGTTTTCGATTCTAAAGATTTAAATGTTTATCTTCTAATATCTTCAATTAAGAAATTCTTAACTGCTTGTTAGTTGAAGTTATTTTTCTCATCTATTCTTCCACCCATTATTTTAAATTATTAAAGATCCAGTGAGTGTATTATCTCACCCTGTGAGGGTTTTTCTTTGACATTTCTGGTTGTATCTGATATCTGATTGAATACAGACTCCATAGCCAAATGGATGTGTAGACCGTCTCAACCAACTTCAAAAAACTCTTTTACAACAAAACCAACAGTTTATTTACCTAGCCTAATATCTGAAATTAAAAACAAAGCTAAATCATATAGAGAGATCCCTCTCTGAAGCTGGAAGGGATAGATCCCAACTTTAAAAGTGGTTGGTTAAAGTTACCTTTGTAGATTTCTTCTTTTTCAACCTCTAGGAAATTTACCAAGTGCTAACATAATTGGCAACTCCAGTGGGGATCGAACCAAAACTGATAATCTCGCGTTTTCTTTCCCTAAAAAGAACGTTTGATTATGAGAAGAAAGTAATGTTTAGAGGTTGATTAACTCTGTATATATCATTTTCAGACTCATAAAAATAAAAAATATATATATAAAAACAAAAAAGAGTTCTGGCTCCCAAGAAAGTTCACACTCGATCTCATCCAGACCTAGAACCCTCTACAGCGATAAATAATCCTGAGAAACTGTTGAGGTGAAAGACCTTAGCTTCCAGTTCAGCAAGTTATACTCCCCTTCGTAAATCTCCTTCCTTTTCCAAAGAACCAGATATCTTTCAAAACCTTGATCTTGATCTTTGTCCTCCACGAAACCTTGTTAGAATACGGTCTGAAACTTTTGTGTCTAAGCTCGTCTTTGACCTAACTGCGTTGCAACCCTGAACCCCCGAAGTCTTGTCTCCTATGGCTAAACTACAAATCACTACCTCAACACCGCCCAGCCCTTCATTGTCCTCGTCTTTCGTCGCTACCTCTCCAACCATCCAAGTCGCCGTCCCACCTCCTCTGCCCGTCATGGCAGCTCGATATGCCCCTTTAGTACTGGCCGCACCGCTACATGCCATGCCCCAAGACTACCAGACAAGACTTCCATAGTTTGATGCAACCAGACCTTTAAACACACAACAACATGTGGATAAAATGAATGACTACTTTGATTTGCAAGAAGTGGACGAAGTTGATGTTCAAATGAGACTGTTCGCCCAGAGTCTGACAGGGGATGTCAAGAAATGGTTCAAAGATTTACCCGCCGCCTCAGTTCCTGACCTTGTTGCGTTCCAAAGAAGTTTTCTCGACAGATGGGAGGTAAGGAAAAAACCTCTCCAAATACTGTCAGAATACGAAAATATACAAAGAAATCAAGGTGAAACGGTCCAAGATTATTGCACCCATTTTAACAATTTGTATAATGCAATCCCAACTGAAATCAAACCTCCCCAGGGTTTGGCATTGATTAAATTCCCTGATGGATTTGATGTTGACATGTCTTACCAATTAAGAGAAAGAAATACTGCTACCCTTGAAGACATGCAGAAAAGTGCTATTAGTGTGGAGGCTAATTTGTTGGTGAAAAGGGCACGTCAAAGGACAGAAAGGAGAGTCACGATCAAAGAAGAACCTTCCACATAAACCACTGATTCCAAATTGGATTCTGTGGTCATATCTTTGGAATTATTGATAGAAAGAATGATTATTTCAGACAGAAATCCTCCGAGAGACAACACACCTGCCCCTCAGATTCGAAACCCCAATTTTAGAAGAAACCCTCCTCAAATCAGGCAAAGAGATCCAAGAGATCAAAGGGATCAGAGAGGTCTGGATCAACCAATTAGACCTCCCCTGCAGGAAAATTATGTGGATGAAGGGGGGGGAAGTAATTGAGGAATTGGAGGACACTCATATCAACCTCATGGGCATTCATGACAACAAGGCCATTTTCCTTACTCAAGAAGAGCAGGAACTCTTTCTGCTAAATCAAACAAAGGTAAGTGAGGAATCTGAAGATGCTGAACAATAGGCCTTTGAAAACACTGTTCTGGAGGTGCACCGTCAATACAATCTACGAAGTAATAAGACAGAAGTAAATTCCTCGAAAAAGATGACCGAAACGCAGAAGGTAGCTGAAATTGAGAAAACTCCCGAGAAGACTACTGTTGAGAAGGATTCTGAGAAAAGTAAAGCTGACACTCCGGTGAAGAAAAACATCACTATACTGAAAATACCAGCACAACCCGAAGGTTCACCGGTTAATCCACCCAGTACTTCTGAGCGGAAGAACACGGTGGACCAACCAGAATCAATGAGTCAGACCCAAACTTCTGCGCCTTTTAGCCTGGAGGGAGAATTGGCCAAAATTAAAATTCCTATCCCACTTACAGAGTTGATGAGCAGAGGTGGTTATCGTTCACATGTACTAAAAGCATTAGCCATTGAACCTGACATAGGCACCAAGGCCTTGACTATTGGATCAATGACTCATTTAGACACGGTGAACCTTACTAACGATCATCCCGAGCTCCTTTTCAGACCTGAAGTAAATGGTCGAGATGACACTGGTGATGTAGCCCCTTTTTACATCAGTTTGAACATACACGACTTGATATTACATAACGCCATGCTAGATTCAGGTGCCTCACATAATCTGATGCCTAAAGCAGTAATGGAAAAACTGGGATTGGAGGTCACTAGGCCTTACAAAGATTTACACTCATTCGACTCTAGCAAAGTCAAATGTATTGGTCTGATTAAGGACCTCTGCATCACCCTGGTTCAGATCCCTTCAAAAAGAATGGTAATGGATGTGGTTGTTGCAGACATTCCGCCAAAGTATGGTATGTTGCTATCTCGGTCTTGGGGAGCTAAGTTGAAAGGAACCCTGCAGCTGGACATGTCTTACGCCACCATCCCAGTGTTTGGACAATAGAGGAGGTTATACAGAGAAACATTGATGAAGTACATGGTTAGCAGTCAAGAGAAACCTCACAATTACCCCCTTTACTCTGCTCATTCAGATTTAGATTCTTTCATCTTATACAATGATGGTAATCCTGAAGAGCCAGATATTCAGTTGAAGGAAGATGTATCTAGCCAAGATGAAGGCCCAGAAAATGGTGAGGAAGCTAAGATAAAAAATGTAATAACTGAGGATTTCCCCGCTGATTTCTGGAGTATGGATTTTGATGGAGCTGTGAGTAAAGAAGGAGCAGGAGCTGGAGTCTGGTTGCATAATCATCGAAAAAGGTATTCAAAAAATCATTCCTATAAGTTAAATTTCCACTGCACTAACAATGTTGCTGAGTATGAAGCTTTAATGCTCGGTCTGAAGCTGTTGAAAAAAGTTGGTGCTAAGCAAATAATGGTAAGGGGTGACCCTGAATTAATAATCAAGCAAATTAAAGGTGAGTACACTGCTAAACACCCGTGCCTTAGAGCCTACATGAATGTTATTCTTGATGCTTTGAAGTGTTTTAATGAGGTTGACTTGCAGGTAATGCCGAGAGGACAAAATATTCTGGCCGATGGATTAGCTACGTCAACAGCTTCCTGCAAGATCCCTTTTCTCCAAACTCGCCCATACACTGTTGAAGTGAAATGCAGACCGACAGTGCCCGATAATATCAGGTACTGGCAAGTGTTTGGAAATGACGATCAGATAGAGGACTTTCTGCAATGCAAGAACGATTTTGAATGTACCAACATAGATG